>JAWRVZ010000006.1:3105000-3205000 GCA_037043235.1 Rhodeus uyekii
ACACTGAGGTAGGCTCAATATACAAGTAAACACCATCAATGGATGTGCAAAGTTAATATTACTTAAGCTTTCATCAAATTCACATGTACATCATTTTGTCTAAAAAGTGTCTGTCTAAAGTTCGATTAATTTCCCTATGTGTCAAATTTTAAGTAGAACTACACCTTTATGAGGAGGACTTTCTGCAGTTTAGTTAACAGAGATCTTATTATGTCAAGAAGGGCTTTCTGCCAGCGGAAACAGCGAGAGGTTGCAGGATGGTTCTGATGAAACAAACAGAAATCCATCCATCATCTCTTCAGCACCTACACAGCGCTTGGCCTAAAAAGAAACAAAGCGCTCAAACCACAGTAGCAATGCCAACGCATAACCTTCTATATATAGAGACCTCATTGTTCCAACATTATTTTCAGCCATGGCATGGTGTTGGTGGGCAACAGCGGCTCCGACAACAACACAAAGGCAGAACGAATCTCATGGCTTCATTTGGGGCAGATAACCCAATCAGATTTGAAAGGATGAGCCAGTTAAGCTCACTCATCTCAGTTTAATCTTCTCCAAGGGATCAGCAGGAAGACTGTGGAGATTTGCAGCCTTTCCTGACATCTGGGAGCCGTCCAGCAACCTGACTGCTCATAGAAACAAACTTGTCAGTTGGTCGCTCAAGGCCACTGACAGAATATGCAGAAGCGTCAGTCAGTGGGCATTTGAATTTGACAGTGGTCAATGTGAAAAATGTGATGTTGACAGCATTATAATTTTATAACATATGCTAATTTCTAAAGAAAATGTGAGTGGTGCTTGTCTTTGAAAAACTTACTACCCCCAAGTGTTTTCACAGTTCCTCTATTTGGTTTCTATGATGTTCTTAGTGTTGACTAGGTGGTTGCTGACTGGCTCAAAGTTTTCAAAATGACAAATATTAATTTTCACAAAATCTGCTGCTTCAGTGTTTTTTTTTTGTCAGAAATTACTATGCTATACTGAAGCATAGTTACAAGAATTTCATAAGTGTCAAAGGCTGTTATCGACAATTACATTAAATTTATGCAAAGAGTCAATATTTGCAGTGTTGAACCTTTTTCAGGACCTCTGCATTTCGCACTGGCATGCTGTCAATCAACTTTTTAGTTATCAATTCATTATCAATGCATGGAGTTTATCATAACTTGTTTGTCCAACCACTTCCTGAGGATTGAACACAAGTTCTCAATGTAATTAAAGTCTGTTTCTCGGTTTTAAAGTTTTGTTTCTAAAACCACTTAGTTATCACTTTTGTCTTGTGGCAAGGTGCTCCATAATGCTTAAAAATGCACTGTCCATCACCAAACTGTTATTGGATGGTTGGGAGAAGTTACTCTTGGAGGATGTTTCTGTACCAATCTTTATTCATGGTTGTGTTCATAGGCTAAATTGTGAGTGATCCCACTCCATTGGCTGAGAAGCAACCTTACACATGGTGTCAGGATGCTTTACTGTTGGCATGAGACAGGACTGAAGGTAGCGTTTACCATTTCATCTCCGGACAAGCTTTTTTTCGGATGCACCAAACAATTGGAAAGGGGATTCAGCAGAGAAAATGACTTTATCCCAGTCCATAGCAATCTAATCAATGTACCTTTTGGAGAATATCAGTCTGTCCCTGATGTTTTTTCCTGGAGAGAAGTGGCTTCTTTGCTGCCCTTCTTGAAACCAGACCATCCTCCAAAAGTCTTTGTCTCACCGTGCGTGCAGATGCACTCACACCTGCCTGCTGCCATTCCTTAGCAAGCTCTGCACTGGTGGTCCCCGGATACCGCCCTGAAGCCTTCATCACAACATCTGAATCTCTCTCCTTGAAGTTCTTGATGATCCAACAAATGGTTCATTTAGGTGCAATCGTACTAGCAGGAATATCCCATTTTGAGCAAAGCAATAATGACTGCATGTTTTTCTTTGCAGGTAACCATGGTTAACAGAGGCAGAACAATGATTTCTAAGCTTCCAGTCTGTTATTATAACACAATCAGCATAACAGAGTGATCTTCAGCCTTGTCCTCGTTAACACTCTCACCTGTGTTAACGAGATAATCACTGACATGATATCAGCTGGTCCTTTTGCGGCAGGGCTGAAATGCAGTGAGAATGTGTTTTGGGATTAAGTTCGTTTTGTCCACTGAATATTCATCTGGATCACTCTTCTGGAGTATATGCAAATGGCCATCATAAATATTTAGGCAGCATACTTTATGAAGATTAATATTTGTGTCAATACACAAACACTATAATATAATCCATGTTATTTATTTACACATTTTAGTAATATTTGTACCACTACCTTAAACTGAATTAAGAATTTTTTTTAATTAAACCATAATGAGAATCATTATTTAAAAAAAATTAAAAAGTCAATACCAGGTGAATTATAAAGAATTGTAGTATAAATGTGCTTAATTGTCGTGAAAATAAAATTACTGTAAAAACAGTAAATTGCATTTTCTTTAGGCAAAATATGGGAGATTCATCCATACTTGGTAAATGTCTTTGTGAACACCAAACACCATTAATAAATAATAATCATTGAAATCATACACACGTCTATGTAAGCATATGTCTAAACTGTATGTATGTGTTATGTAGGCACACCATATACCGGTAACAAATGACATGTTTTTTGAATGGAAAAACACGTACAGCCTTTGTGTTATCCTGATAAACAGTGTCCACCAATAGCAAAATGTAGAATAAAACTATCACAGCCTACCTGTCAATCCAATGAGACCTGTCAGAAAGTGACTCATCAATATTCACAGCAAGATAGCGCAGTCAAGTCAATATCCCTACACATTTTTTTATGTGAACAGCCTTACACTGAAAGTTATTTCTATTTATTAAGGCTGATTGAATGCTTTGTTTTCATTAGCTTTAAACCTTTCCTTTAAAAAGTTAAAAGTATCAAGTTACCTGTAAAGTAAAAGGTGAGGAAAAACAGCAAAAGTCCAGTAAAGAGGTTGCTGAGGAAGGTGACCACTCCGCAGGTGATGCCCTCAGGTACAGGGTAAACTGTCTCAATGAACAGCTCCAAAAAGATGGGCACACTACTGTTGATGAAGATCCCCACCAGGATGCAGGAGGTGTAGAGAGTGGCTAAAGAAGCAAAAAGAGAGAGAGAGAGAGCAAACTGATTTTTAAATACATTTCTAGAATAATAGCTTGTTTACACAGGAAGAGAAAGACTTCACAAATGATTGAGTGGAAAAAAGCTTTCCAATTAAATGTCTTTCCTGTGCTGGCAAACCCCATTTCAGCAGATATTACTCTAATTAACTACGAAAACACTGTTACACCTCATTTTTAAGTAATGATTATAACGTGCTAAGATGGTACTACAAAAACCTTTCTTATTATCTTAGCACAGCTAAAGTTTAATGAAGTGTGGAAATTGCAATACAATGTATTTTATTCCAAAATTAAATACACTTTCATTTGCAAAACCCAATTTCACTTTAAAAAGAAGCACCTTGCTATAGAAACTCATCAGTCTATTGTGATTCTAAGTGATAGAGTCTATTCTGAAAGATTGAAGCTATTCCGTGTGTGGGTGCACAGCACTGTCTTGGGTCTAACCATGTCAGAAAAAAAAAAGAATGGCACAAAACTAAAGAACAAGCACATCAATGCCTCAGCAGTACATAGCAAAAACTAGGTTTCATTATAAAATGGGCTAAACAACTAAAATATTACAAAATGGTTTTCAGCAGCCATTACTATTACCATTCTAATATGCTGATCTGGTGCTCAAGAAATATTATAAGCAGTGCTGAAAATGGTTTAAGACCAATATTATTTTGGAAAACTTATTTTAGTTTTTCAGGATTCTTTAAAGAATAGAAAGATCAAAAGGACAGCATTTAATCTATTAATATTATATAGTATACACTACACACTATATAGTATAAAAACCTTTTAAACAGTAGCACAATTTTACGCCAATTTAAATGTAACTAGATGGGTAAAGTTTGTAAACAAACTTTGAAGTTGGCTTGAGAAAGCCTAGCCTGAAAGTTTAAATTAGTTGTAAAAGCTTCAAGGTTGAAAAGTTTTGAAAGTTTAAACATTTTAAAAGATTTAGTATGAATTAGCACGTAGCTAGCAAGATTTAGTGTGAATTAGCATGTCGCTAGCAAGATTTAACATGACTTAGCATGTCGGTGGCACTAACGTAGTTTAGCATTAACTAATATGTCGCTAGCATGATTTAGCTTGAATGAGCAAGTTTGCTAGCATGTCCTTGGTTAGTTGCTAGACTTTGTCATTAATAGATACACAGCGGATGAAGCTTTAAAATTCCATTAGCGCAGATATGACTAAAGTGTTCACCCCTTGAATGGAAGTCTATGGAAATTTATTATTTTAATATTCAGTTTTTTGGAAAACCATAAGTCGGATCAGTCTGAAAAGACATAGCAACTCGAGTCAGAACAGGTCTGAAGTCTGAGCCAAGTTTAATGGTTGTAGCTTTAAAGCTCTAAGAGGAGATACAGTCTAAAATTTGAAACATAATACTAATAATAAGTTTAAACAGTAGATCAAAAGTTGTCTTTCTCCATAAAAGTATTAAATGTTTAAAGTTAATAATGTTTAAACTTTAGTGTATTATAGTTCTAAAAATGAATCATGAGAAATGTCTGAGATGTGTGATAACCATGACAATAAGATGAAGAACTGACAACGGGACCATTGAATTTTGAAAAAAATATACACAGTCGAGGTAGTAATGTAGGAAATTATTCCTTACATAATGTGAAATAATGAATTTCATTATTTATATATTATTTGAATGCTACTTAGAACATTCAGATACAAGACAAAATTATTTCAAACTTCAATGCGAACCATTGAAATGAAGCAATGAAGCATGAAAACTCTATATGCATGTTCTATGAAAAGCGCTTGCACTATGGTCACATTTACAACCAAATGTGTTTATTCAACCATGCACTGTTGCTTCTAAGCAATAGCAATCCTGCTGAATGTCATTCAGAAACATCTGAAGCGTCGCTCTGACTGGAAGAGAAGCAAAATTACCCTGGCACTTCAAAAACAACACCCACATTTGCTGGGAGTTAATTTGACACACTGGATGTAAGGAAGTACAGGTATCTATGTTGTAAACATAGTGTAAGTGGATAAAATGGCAGCATTCAATTACATGGATATGGTAGGAAAAGGTCCGTTGCCAATTACTCCTTGCATGGTGATTCCAGAAAGAAGTTGTGATAAACTGATGTTGCCACAACATAGTCTTGTGTTCATTAGTGAGCGATATGAATCAAGAAAGGCATGGGGAGGCACGGGTGGCAACAGGACACGTGAGTGCAATATAAAATCATGCCAGATGGAGAGATGGCCCATGAGTCTGCAAGCTCTGTCTGCCAGGAATTCTGGGAGAGAGCAGATACAAAATAAAAAAAAGTCAGGTGCCAACCATAAAATGATAATTGATGGAAATATTTGAGCTGGCTGATCTACAGGGCATATATGTTTTTTTCAGGCCAGCTCCTCTAGACACCCATTCCCTTTTTCCCTTCACTGATCAGGACTTAATGAGTTCCTTTGGCTCCCTCTCACAGATAAAACTGCAGCTTGCTATGCTGAGCTGATGTTCGCCTACCAGACCCCCCGTGGGCCTTCAGTTTTATGGATGTGAACAAAGCAGAACATACTGTCCTTTTCACCACAGTGTACCTTTAGTGGAGGGCAGGTGAGTGAGCCTGGTCAAGCAGGTGAGAGTGAACCAGGTGGCTGCTAAGGATGCGCCAGCAAACATCAGCACCAGAATCAGCTTCAGCATCCCCCGAATATAGTCAGCAAACCTGAGGGCAAAGACAGAAAACAAAAGAATGCAGGATAAGAGAGAAAAAAACTTAAATCTCGAGTCATAGCTCAAAGGTGACAGAACAAGACACACACACACATACACAAAAAGAACTACAGAGGCGGCAAATTATTGGCAGGCGCAGGTGAAACTTTTTCACAGATGTTATTTTCGGCACCTACGTCAGAGACCAGGCGCACGCGGAAAATCTTGTCCCTCAAAACCAACCCTACTGGAGATGACTCAAAATAAATCCTCACAATATTATATATTTGATTTGCACAAACTTCATAGCTTCTGATAAAGTTCTCCACAATGTTTCCTCTCACCAAGCATTTTAGCACCTCAAATATGAAGCCAATACATGGTAATATCACTAGGGCATGTTATTCATCACCTTTCTTCACAACAGAGATAAAAGCCATCACAATAAAATCACTTTATGAAGGAGTTATCTGTTATTTGCTGTGTCTGGGTTGCAAGATTTATGTTTAATAATGGGCTTTTAATGCCTTTTAAAGTAATTATACAACTCAAAATGAAAGTTGTCATCATTTACCTGCCCTCATGTCACTCCAACCCTATGAATTTATATATTCAGTGGAACACTAATGGAGAAATGTATTAGGTTATTCATGCAGGTCAATATAATGAATATGAATGGTGCCCAAAGGAAGACGGGCTCCAAAGAATGTGATTTAAAAAGGTAAATTTCAAGGACCAGATTTACTAAACAGAGCAAATTAGCATGAGTGCACAATTCCAAAAAAGTGCCAATAGGAATACAAAGTTCAGCGATTGATCTACTGACGTTGTGCAAAATTAAAGAACATCGACAGAGCCGGATCATTTTAATAATGACCAAGCAATCTAGCGAGAGCAGCACAAATTAACACATGCTTTTTTTTGGGCTGTAAGTAACAGCGCAAATACCACTAAATTATAGTGAAAACCGTAGTAAATAACCATACATGATTCTTTTAAATACGCTCCTCCAATAAATTTTGTGTCTAAGAGGGAAACTCCTACAAATGCATGTGCAATAAGGTCAACTGCAAAAAACAATGGTGTCCAGGCCTTTTCAGTGCTAATTTTTCACTTTGTGTCTTTAGCAAATCCTGACATTAGTTTTTTAACACCAAAATTGGGTTTGCGCTGCAGCAAGCTGTTAGTAAATTCTGGCCCCAAATCTTCTACAAGCAAGATTTGTGTAAGGTTTGAGTAAAGCTTCTAAAGATAGCTGTGTGTGAGTGCAGAAATGTATGTAAATATTCACACAAAAAATCTTCACATTCAGATAGATTAAAATACGGCACGTCAAAATGTGCCACTGTAGGTTTGACCAATGATATTATGCACGTACAGTTATGGGCAAGACATTTTTCAATATTCCTCTTTTCATGCTCCAAGAAAAAGTTATATGGGTTGGAACATGTCATAAATATGTCATATGTTAGAATAAAATTTTACATTTGTGCAATTGGCAGACGCTTTTATCCAAATCGACTTACATGGCATTCAAAATACACATTAACATTCTAATCAGTTCTTGCTTTCCCTAAGAATCTAACCCATGACCTTTGGAGTTGCAAATATATAATAATATTTCCCTTTAAATATTAAGCATTAAGTTTAATCGGCTGTCAATCTCCCTTTCTTGACCCAAAAACATCACCTTCTTCATTCAATAAGCAATGTCACCCCTATCTCCCGACTGCTGTCTGACTATTAAAGTCTGGTGGTTTGTCAGGCATCCCAATGTTTGCCCAACCGCTCAGTATATATCACACCAAAAACTGTTAATTGACCTGTGGAGACAGCCTCTGCATGATTCGTGGCACAGGAAGGGCGCTGGACCCCGTAACTCACAGGGGCCCATTAACGAGAGATCACTAGCCAAACGACCAGTAATAGGACCATGCTGCCACGGAGACTTAGTGGGGCATCTGTTGCTTCTTTCTGCAACCTGTCCCAAATGAACAGCCAATATGTGGGGAAAAAAAAAACACATAAAAGTGCCAAAGCGACTGGCAGGGTGTGTATCTTTAATCAGCTTTCGGCTAGTGACTCACGACTTGATTTGAATAACACAGAGAACTTGGTCAGCTCACAGGTCTTCATTGATGTTTTAACCCACTTTGTCTCATCCCATCTTAATTGTAATGCTTGTACCAAACCTAAAACCAATGCAGCAATTGATTCAATTCAGTTTCCCTAATTAAAAGGTTTAGAGAATGCAAATGTGGCTGGGTGTACTGATTAGAGCCTTCCTGCAAACATTTAGTCATCATGGACAGACAAATCTCTTGCTTTTTGCAGACAGTTTATGTTTTCTCTCTTCTCTATACCTGAGTCTTAATCAGTCTGTGTAATGTGACCATTTCATTAGCATTTTCACCCACTGTTCATAACAAAAGCTGATTTTCATAAATTAGCAGGAAGAGAATAAATTAGCTTTGGGATCGGGGAGGATCCAAAACACCATACCAAAAAAAAAAAAGTGGCCTAACAGAGACAGAATAAATGTCTTTCCAGCAGGAGCGTAGGAATGACCTGAAAAGCATGACAAGTTTGACACTGGTTTATGTCTAGTTGCCAGGGATACAGTCATACGAGACCATTTAAAAGCAAAATAAAACCTTACAAAGTTTTTAGAAATGTCAGCATTCTAGCATTCATGAAACTTTAATGATTAGGCCTAAAACATTGTTGTGACAGGTGTAAATGTATAAAAATGGATATTTTGGTGAAAAAAAACAACTACTTCGGCTGCTCAAAGCTTCTTTTCTGTCAGTGGCTCAGCACACAATCTGTGCTTGGTATGGGTTATAATAATGAACATTATTAATTATTTTCTGTGACGTTTTCATTCATTAGTTTGCAGAAAAGTGGAAATTACTTTCCATTGTACGATTACCACCAGCCGTTTAGCTCACTCCTAAAGTGGTCATTTTACTAGCTGTCAACATTTTTCCCAAAATGAGCCATAATAAAGCTTGAAAAAGTATGGGAGACTGTTATTTGTAACAGTTTAGACGTCCAAAAGGACATATTCTAGTGAATTCTAATGACGACTTAGCATGTTCAATTGGAGGTGGAGCCTGTCAGTGAGAGATCAATCTGATTGGCTCTTCATCTTAGGAAAGACAAGACGAAAAAATGGAAGTAACAAATGCAAGCAAATACAACGTCAAGAGGGCACAGAGAAAGCTCTTCTCATTTGATCTCATCTTTAATGATCTTCATTGAATTGTTCTGTGGAATGCAGAATGTGCAGCTTTATTTACAGTTTGTAAGTATATATATATGTATGTGTATATATATATATATATAAATAAATAAATATAATATCTTTGCTTTCAGTTTCCCTTTTTGAATTACGATTACAGACTATCTGCTGGTATGGAAAGTTCTAAAACAGCTGGATGGAGGACAAAACAGATCTTGATATTTGAAAAAACTATTTTTACCTTGATCTAAAGATGTTGCCAGACAACTATTGAACCCATTGAGATGGCCAAAGATGTGAATGTAGATCAACAATTAAAAAAATACTTGGAGTTCAACAATATTTGTTTTGAAATGTTTTGTTGAAGGGAGTGGATGTGTTACAAAAGCGATGCTTTGATGGCTGTAACCACGGTGCTTTAAAGGAGAGGAATTTAGAGAGAGTTTTAGCATGCTGACAGTCCCAGCAGATTGAACATGCTGTCAGCATACTAAATTTCTCTCAAAGAAGTTAAAGAAATCTATAAATTCAATACCTTAAAAGCCAAACAGCAAGAAAAAAAACCTCACTATTCGAGTCGGTAAAACTCCTGGATTTTTGCCAATATGGGACTAATGTTAAAGGGTTTCCTACTTCTGCTACTATGTACAGTAAATGCTAACAAATTGGAATGCATGACAACACCACCATCATTTCTCAGGCATTACTCACCTCGCCATGGCCACACCAAACACACAGCCTCCGACGATGGACCAGAACCCAATCCAGCCAGCATCCACCTGTAAGAACAGAGAACGATGCGATCAGAGGGGATTATTCAATGTTTGTGATGCTGGACATCACTTGTGATGGAGCAGCCTGATGGAGAATGAGCCAAGAGCATGTAGTCTGATCAACTGTGTCTATCAGAGAGAGAATAAACTGGCAGACTTTATGCTGTCCATGAACATGTCCTTGATGAGCAATCCATTTCAACAGCAGTCTTCATAAAACAGATGGTCTGTATCAGGCATAACTGAGGTCAACCACTGTATTGATAAGAGCAAGGATAGAAAACAAGCTCCTCTATGAGGACTAAATAAAATGTTATTTATTGTTTGTCAAAGCAAAAGGGAGTAAAAATTGTATTTATAAATTTTTATTGCATTTCAAAGAAGTCAGTTATGCTTATCATGGCTGCATTTATTTGATAATAAAAAACAAAAAAAACAGTAGCATTGCGAAATATCAAAATTTCAAATAACCATTTTCAATTACTTTTAAAATGCAATTTAATCCTGTGATGGCAAAGCTGAACTTTCAGTCTTCAGTGTCACAATTATTATTTTTTTTTTATCATTCTAATATGCCGATTTGGTGAAGCTGATTTGGTGGTTATTATCATATTATCGAAGTCGAAAACAGTTGTGCTGCTAAATATTTTTGAGGAAACCGTGTGAAATTTCAGGATATTTTAGTTAAGTTTAAGTTAAGTTTTTTATTTTTAGTTAAGTTTTTAAGTTAAAAAGAATAGAATTTACTTGAAATAAAAATATTATACCATTAAACATTTGGTAACATTATAAAAGTCACTTTCAGTCAATTTAATACATCCTTAAAAAAGTATTAATTGCTTTCAAAATAGACAGATCTTACTGACCGTGAACTTTTGAACGGTAATGTGTAGGAATAGCAACATGCAATATCAATGTTTACCATTGATTACATAGAATCTTGTCTGGGAGACTAAGCTGTCTAACATTTGTGCTTTCTGCTATTGCTTTGGCAAAGTATCTGTCAAACAAACTAAAATCCAAAGTGTGAAATATTGTGATGCATCAAAAAAGGTTGAGATTTAATTAAACATCTATATATGTGTGCTGCATGTTTCAAATTGAAAGCGAAGCATGCACTGTGTTCACACGATTAGTGATTCAGTGTTTTTGTATCTTAAAACGGCTCGGGTTACAGTGAATGCAGCAAACAAAGAAGCGAGGTCCACCCACCATAGTCTCACTAAATCCAGTGGGAGTGATCAGAAATGCTTGCTCTCTCAGAGCATCAGTCATGTGGAAAGGTGATGGAAAGGAGAATGCTGGCTAAACTCTCTGGCATCAGGAACAACATCGCTCACCCAATGCACAGGACTGTCATTGCACAGGAAAGCACCTTCGGCAAAACACTGATTCCAAAAAAGAACATTTCCTTAGATACTTCTTACCTCCGGCTATCAGGAGAAGCAACTGTACCCTGAGCTGAATCTCATTACGTCTTTGGGTTGGTTGTAATGTCACTATTCAGAGAACACTGGTTTCATGAATATTACTTCACTCATTTAACGCTAATCTTCCTACACCAGAGTGTCACAGTACCTAATTAACATTTATGAGTCATGCTAATTAATATAAAAATTCCATGTCCTTTTGCGATTTGGTAGCGCTCACCTCCAAGATGAACTGAAATATCAACTATTTAACATCAGGACACATTCAAAAATCATTTAAATTCATTCCATCCCTTTTAAAATGCTCAATAACACACTGATTGGATATTTCTCTACATAAATGTTAAGTCAGTCTCGTGAAGTGTGATTTGTGTAACACTCAATTTGAGCACAAATGAACGTGACATTTATCTGACAGCTTCATCTTACTAGAACACACAAAATCAAATGTAATTTGAATTTCTCCGCCTTCTAAACACGGACATGCTCTAGACATGCATATTCTCTCTAAACGGCAGTACGACACCACTGCTCCAGGGATTTATAAGGTCTAAGGACACATGTGCTGATGAAATGTCTTACCGCAGGGGTACAATCTTTATCTACTTGAAATAAACATCAAGTGCTAAAATACACTGAACCATACCATTTATCAGAATGTCATATATCATGCGATTTTAATGTGAGGAAGCAAGAGGTAGCCTTCAAAATTTAATATCTGCCCATGGGGATGTGCGCTAAAACCTTGGGGGGAGTGGAGTGACATGGCAGAGAGGACCCCGTTTCTGGCGCCCATGGATGTATTAATTGCCATTTCCCATTCTGTGATTTATGTGTTCTACTGCAACGCTGCTATTTCATACCCCATGTTATTTCTTCTGGCAAAAAGTGTAAATCATGCGTGTCCAAAGCATTATTTATTTTCTGTCGTGCAGTATAGTGCATTAGGATGGTTAGGTCTTGGGAAAAGGTGGAGAATGATATGGCAGATATTCCAATTACATGGAGTTTAAAAGAAAACCATGGAGTGGCAAGGCCCAATTCAGCATGCTGTTTATACGGATACATTGTAATGTATAATGTGTTTTTTTGTTATATGTTCTATTGTGATATATATTGCATACTTCTGAGAAAGCAAACATTTTCTCCAAGTATTGTAGATAGGTGCTTGATGCCCTTGGTTCACTAACATGTTTACACTGGAGGTCTTAGGGGCAAAAAACATGGCATCACTCACTGAAACGGGTTTTAAAATCAGAAAACCACATTGCTCCCCCTATAGTTTTAACCAGGACGAAAGAATTCCACACACACGTCACAAAAATGAGCCATTCGTCATTCTTAATGTTTCTCAAAACTTGCTAAGCACCTTGAGTTTGATGATGACTTTCCAAGGGCAAAGGGGGTCTTCCTAATCAGTACACAGCCATTGTGCGCAGGCTTAATGGCCACTCACCATTAATGCAGCAATTAGAAGAGACATAAATTAATGTAGCGGTGGACCATACACTTGCAGCTAATTATTGTTGTTCTGCTCTACATGCTTACGGTCTCAGGGCTCCAACACTGCACTCACAAATTATGGTGTGCAAATATGGAAAAGCATTTGTTGTGAGTGACTTCTGACACCAATTAAAATACAAGAACTAAACTTTCACACGATGACTAGATTCATTTCACTGCTTCGCATCCAAGTCAAGAGAGCAATCATTTAATGTAAAGTAAATTCCTAACACTTTCGGATAATGTGCTAATGATTAATGTATTAGGTATCGTGAAAACACAATGTTAGTTAGAATGATTGTAAGCTGCTCATCCCAAATTAGGGGAGTGGCGACATCAGTAGCATCCACAGCGTTTTCTACATGTTGTGCCGAGTTAGAGATAAACACCTGGGATGCATTAGCAATCAGGCATCAAAGCTATAAAGGCATGGCTTTTTTTCTGTTTGGGGGGATTTTTTTTGGTGCTGCTGAGTTCCTTGCTGAGATTGTTTTTCGACGAGTGTGAATAGATTGGGAGGGATATTATTTAATGTTTTCCACTACTAAGTTTGGCGACCGTCGTTGATTTCCCAGAACGCTGTATCCCACGTCCGGTAGCAGGTAGGAAAGTCAGCAGTACACTTATTTTCATTTGTTTGCTTTGATCGCGGGGAGGCCTTATTTAATGTGTGTGACTACTACCGGGCCCACAGTGCTATTTGTTTGTAAAGTGAGTACAACCCGTGGGTTATACCAGATTTTACAAACCCCACAGGGGGGTGCGGGTTATATCACACATTTTTTACACGTTATTATATTTACGTTTTTTTTTTTTGCTGTATTTTCTTTCTGTTTTTCTTTCTTGCGAGGGTTGTTGTCTCTGGCGCTTGTACTATCACTCTGACAGCTGGCGCTGATAGGCTGTCTGACCTGTCAATCATGCAAGAAGACGTGATTGGCTGTGCTTTTCTCTTCTCATCCGATGATCATCACCTGAATTTAACACACAAGCACTGTGTACCGAGCCTGAACAGTTATGGATAATTGACGTCATGCAAGCAATATTCGAAATGTTAACTTACACAAAAAAAGTTCATAAATCTATGGGTTATATAAAGGTGTGGGTTCCTCCAGCGATATTTTACACAAAACCCCAAAACCTGCGGGCTAAATGGGGGTGCGGATTATCTGCGTCTGCGGGTTATATGCTGGAAAATACGGTATATGTATGTCTTGATTGATATTTATATGGCTTTGAGGTTTGCGGTGTCATGAAATTACGCATGTTAGGTGATCACCAGAAATTAATTTAATGTATGTATTTCACAGTGACCTTTGACACCCTGTGCTGGATTGTTATCCTCTTCTTTAATGTCTTCTTTTCAAAGTTAACTTATTGCTGTTTATCATTCATTTCAAATACTTGGTCAGTTGAATTGTACCCGTCATGATCATCCCGTCCTTTATTACTGTGATTGTACAAAAATAACACTCCAGCCAATAAATCCTCTCCGTTTCTGTTGACTTTTTGTCACTGGAGACTGAATGCAGTGGAAAGTGTAATATTTTATTAATGATTCCACTTCACTCCTTATGCAGTCGCAGTGCCAACTTTGGACCAAACAACGACGACTACTGCGAGGGTGTTGTGGGAACACATAATTCAGCCTTTTTGGGGGTTTGATCAGTTGCACTCTGACCAGGGCCCCCAATTAAAAAAATTCATCAAAGATCTATGTTCGTTGTATAACATCAGTAAGTCTCAAACGACTCCGTATCACCCAGCAGGAAATTGACAATGTCATTTCAATGTGACGCTTTAATCTGACATGGTTGAGTATACGTGGTACATTAAGGGATGATCATAAAAGAGAACTGGGACCAGTATGTAGCAGAGTTTGTAAAGCCCTATAATAATACACCCCCCATCTCTCTAAATGGTATAGTCCTCAGTTTCTAATGTTTGGCCGTCATGCAAAATTGCCCATTGATGTGATGCAGGGCCGGGGAGATGAATTTTCGGGGACAGTTGACAGCAGGGTGCATCACCACCATAAAAGACTGACTATAATCAAGCTAGAAAACAGGCTCAATTTAAATCAAAAAAGGGGTTTGACCACAGAGTCAAGGAGGAAACGTTTTTGATAGGGCAGAGAGTAACAGGGCCAGGGGACAGGGTAAATTGGATGATAAATGGGAACGGAATTTATATACACAGCTACGTCACAACCTAATTTCTATATACCCGTTTATGTGGTTAAGAGGGAGGGGGGGTCATGGCGGCGAGGTGTTGCACCGCAATATGTTAAGCCCATAAGTCTGAGATTGTCTTGCACTTAGAGAAGAAAGAAGTAGAGGTCTTGCCACCTAATTCTAATACCAATCCAATGAACAGTAATTGCTGTATGTATCCTTGGATGGGGGGGGGGGGGGGGGGGGGGCTGGCAGTGCCCGCACAGAAGGATGGAAAGACTGCCTGAAATATGGACACTGAAGAAGCAACATTACAGGCTGTACAGAGGGAAGGTCCCTCTAGCCCACATTCTTCACAGGTCGAGTGTTTAAGATGGTCCCCTCAGGCCTGTTGCCTCAACGTTGTAGATTTATAGATTGTGAGGTTTTTGAGAGGGAATGTGTGAAGACATTTAAAGTGAGGGGTTGATGTAAGCTTGTCATCTCAAATAAGGGGAGTAGTGACGTATTGGGCCAACATAAAATCTTTGGTCCAGTAGAGAATCTGTAAATCAACCTTATTGCTCTTGGGATTGTTACAAGATGTTAGTTCACATTAACGGTTGCAATGGTTTCTATAAAATACATATAACCTTATTGTAAAGTGTTACTAGAAAAGCCAAGGTTAATGAATTCTGCAGGAATTCTTAATTTAGCTCTTAATTGAGCAAGGTTTTTAAAATGATACAGGCTGAATTTATTTTTGCAGTGTGCTACTTAAAGGGTAACACTTTACATTAAAGATTAATTTGTTAACATTAGTTAATGTATTAACTAACAACGAGCAATATGTTCTTATAGCATTTACTGTTTTTAGTTAATGCTAACGAAAAACTTTCTGTTCATGTTAGTTCACAGTGCATTCATTAATGTTAACAGAACTTTCAATCTTAAAAATGTATTAGTAAATGTTGAGATTGAATCTAAATAAGATTAATAAATGCTATATTGTTAACAAATGAAACCTTAGGGCTTCCACTTAAAGTGTGGGATTTGGAATAAATTCCTACACAGAATGTTAGAGGAATATATACACTACTGCCTTGCAAGTCCTTCCAGCTCATTGTTGTTGTTTTTATCTGACTTCTAAAAATCCATATATATTTTCAGTTTGTCTGATAACGCTTATTTCTGTTCAACCAGATTTAAATGACTTGGAAAAAAAGAAAAAGACATTCTCAACAATAGTGAAATATTAAAATGGGAGAAGGAAATGCTTGCGGCGTATACTTTCAATAGTTGTTAAAAAAAGAACAGACTTGAATGAGAAGATGGAAAATTCAAATTAGTCTCACAATGGCTTTGAGACATATTGTGGAAAAAGGAAAAAGGCATTCTATCGTCAACTTGAATGATTTTCTTTCCAATGCTAGTTAAAAAGACAGTTTACCTGGAAAAGAATCTACAAGACATGAAAACATGATCTTTGTCTTCGCATGCCCGTAATTCAGCTGGGCCTAGAATGTGGTGTGATTGCTTTGGCCCATAACGCTCACATTTTAGATGCAAATGTGAGGAGGCTGGAGAGAATCAGAAACTCTGAGGTGGAGAGCTCATCTCATTAAGCAGTGGTTGGCCCATCAAAGATGAAGTACTTTTGTGAGTATGCAAATAAAAGCGTCTTGAGCATGTATGTTTGATTAGATTCTGATGAGCTCTGTTTGGAGAGGGAACGGCTGGAGAGGGCTATCTTCATATGGATAGCTTTGGATTTTCAACACTATAATTAGATGTTTTTAACAGCTTGTTTTGAAGTTCAAAGTCCAACCATTCAGGCCTGCCAGTTTTATATTTTTTAAATGAGAAAGTATTGAAAGGCAAACAGTTTTTTGGTCAATACTTCAGTCTCTATTTGTAATCCCAGGGTTATTATGAGTCAATAACCATTTATTCCAGGGTAATTACATTTCATTTTGATCATAGACAAACTCATAGAAGATCAAAATGATTTGTACAACTGATAAATGCACTGCTTACTTCTGACACACAACATATGTTAGCGAATTGGTGCCACATACATATTTCTTCCACTCAATTCTGTTGTATACTAATCAATATTTTCTAGTAATAATTAGATAGGTCACTTAAACAATATATTTTATCATAATAACAAGATGCTATGTCATTAAAACAAGATTTATTACTATTAAAACGCCATTTTTACTTTTAAAACAATATATTTTCTCGTAATAATGCTGTTACAAAGGAATATGTATCATAAAACTATGTTTTCTTGTAATATATGACATACTTTTCCCTTTAGAAAGATTATTATTTTGTTAAAACAGCATATTTTGTATGCAGTCACAATCCTTGTTTGAAAAGTGGAAGTAAAATATAGTAAAATAAGTTGATCTGCAGCCTGTATCAACGGCAGGTGCTCATAGCATGGGATTGTTTTGCTCATCACAGATACTACATCAAAACACATAGCACAGTTTATAATCATTAGTTGGATATACTTGAAACAAAAAAAATGTTGTCATGTTATTTCACCCCATATTGCATTATTATAAGAAATATTAGTATTATTAGAAATATTAGAGTTGATTATTATCCAGCCTAGAATTGATTATTCAAAAATAGCTGGTTTGATCATCTTAAAAGTGTTAAATCCTTTGGGTTTGAGCGCAATGACTAGATTGTATTATATTGTAGATAGATTAGAGACTAATCATAAACACGTCGCTATAAACAATAACATTACAAATAAAATTGGAAGACTATAATCCAATTATTCCTCTGGCAGTAACTTGAGCAATGTTGTACATCCTTGTTCATCACATGACTGGCAATCGCCTTGTTCACATAATGTTGCAGATTAAAATGGAAGATTACAAACATTGTAACCTATTTCAAAGCTATTTGAAATACTGATGTTTATTGTCAAGTTCAAACTATTTATTTAATTTTCTTTTTAAAACTGGTGACCACCCATTGACAATAATGCAGATGGAAATTTGATTGTGCTACAAATTTGACGTAAAATGACGACATGCGGACTTTCATTAAGTCCTATTTCCCACCGTTGCGTCATGTACAAAGTATGTTATTTAAACAATATAATATCCCATTATAATGGAAAAAGCATATAGTTTTTATTACATAATATGTTGTTATAAAATATATAGTTTTAAAGACATAGCATCTCGTTATTATGAAGAAAATATATAGTTTAAATAACATATCACATTATTATGGCATAATTGAGTGGAAAACTCAAAATAAACTGTTTTTTGTATATTTGTAACACTTCTTTTCCTGGAAACCTTATAATTATTTATAATGTATCATGTAAATGGGCCCAGCATGAAGCATGAAATATCTCTTACCTGGCTGACTTTAGCAGGTGTTAAAATCATGTCCAACACTCCGGCCCAGCCAGCAACAACTCCTGTGGGCACGGAATAGGCAAGTGCTATCATCAGGAAACGCATGTTGCTGAAAAACAAACAAAAACAAAGATGAAGACTGATGAAAACTTTTAGCAATAGAACACTATGAAAGCACTTTAATATACTAGGCTATATTTTGACTGCGTACGACGCACATTTTTGAAAGCGCAACAGATCTCTCAGAACCGTCATGAAACTGAACATCAAAGCTTGTGCATCTCACACAGAGTCAAAGATTGTAGAGTTACCTTCCTATTCCTTCCAGCCTGTCACCAAACATTTATCCTACCTTGCAGCCCAGTGACAGAGAGATAAAAGTCTCCTTAATACAGGAAATAGACAGAACCGATAGCAGAAGCAGATATCAGGCAAGCACAATGCTGGAATAAAGACATGCCCATAAGCGGTGCTTTGTCTTGCATTGATTTAGCTTCCTCAACCAAATATGGTTCTTAAGAGGACACTGCAGATTATCATAGAGTGAGTCAACATAATATACCACTTTCATCGGCACAAAATGACACAAATGCAGCAATGAACTTGAAATTTGCAAGCTTATACAATTGCCATTTTAGTCAGAGTAACACTGACTAAATTTATGAACCGCATTAAAATGAATGACCAAAAAAAAAAAAAAAAAAGCTAAATTATTGAAGTTCTGCACCACTGAAAAATTGCCTCTGAGAATATACAATGTTAAGAGACAGCAAACTTTAGCTAATATAGGCCTTGGTACTGAGAGTTTAGCCAAATAAGAATCTTTTTGAACATTTAATTGACCGTCTGGAAAAAGTTATGCATAATATCAGTATATGCATGTTTTAATAAATCATATATCTGTAGGGCACAACTGAAATACTTTTACTCTTTCAAAAAAAAATGATCTATGATATTCACTAGGAAGTATTATTTGCCAACAAATCCTTCTTGAAGCGAAGCAACAACAAAGTTGCTCTGTAGATACAAGCATTAATACAAGCACAGTGCGTGGTTTTGTATACTGTCAATTTTGTGGTAATCCTGCCCCGATACAAAAATCCCTTGCTATGAAGAATGTTTTTTCTTCATGCATTAGCATTTTTATGAGCATCTATCCAGTCGCAGGATTGCTGTAGTCAAGACTGAAACAGGTCAAGAATCCCTTTGTGGAATCTGCCTTTATGTGCGCCTTCTGGCAGCCCTCAAATCAGTCCCAACCCAATTACAATCACCCTCCCTTCTCACTCACTTCTCTACCTATTTTCCCTCATGTGTCTCAAACAGTGTCTTCCCAACTCACCCGACAAGAATTGTTCCCCCCCATAAGACAACAAAGCATCTGAAACAAATCATGAGGACTCTCCAAAGACGCTTTGTTTGTGCATTTGACTCTCCAAAGATGCTTTTGAAGCGGTATGCTTTATGGAAAGCAACTTTACTTGTTGCAGTTTGGTTCTTGGTATGAGTCTTTAAGGCTGTTTTCACACTTAGTTTGAGGGGAAAAAGTTGTTTGATTACACCACGCTCCTCTTGCCCTAGATTTGTGAGGCCATCAAGCCCAAAAGATTATTAGCTAAGTGCTATTTGTCCTTTGCCAGCTCTGTTGTGATATAATGCCACAAAATGAAGATTTTGCAATTTTTAACACTTCAGTCCATCAACACTAATACCATTCTATCATCACTTACAGCAGTAATCAAACACTGTATTCGGGTTCCCATAAAGGTCCAAACATGACGCTCTCTGCAACTGAACAAACAGATCAGACTTTTCCAGGCTTGTGCAAAATTTTAATTATAAGAATTGGTTCCTTTTAAATGTATGACATTTTAATTGAATTGGTCACAACCGACAGGAAACTGAAATAGAACTTGAATTGGAACTATAGGAAGTGGAAGTTACTAAATTACAATAAATAAAAAAAATACAATGAAACAAAATCAATGAATTCCAGGAAAATAAGGTTTTGCCAACCCAGTTCACAAATGTATTAAAATTTAAAAGTGTAAATATACATTTAGTACAAGATTAGATTAATAGATACATTTTCTCTATAAAAAAGTACACTTTCAATTCTTCATCTTGTTTGTGATATTTCTAAATCCAAAGTGTCAAAACCATTATTAAAGCTTGAATTTTAAATTTCACCCCCCAAAAAAATGATATATTGACATTATAAGTATGTAAGCTTTTTTTTTAAGTTTTGTTTTTAGAGAAAATCAGCTATTATTATTATTATTTTATACATTTTATTATATGTAAAAAAACGTGACCAGGAGGACAAAATATACCAATTATATAGGTTAAAAAATTATTTGGCAGTCAAATTAATTTGTAGATTACCTGTAGAAAATAGTATTTACATGTCACGCAATTACCTCCAGGCATGAACTGCTGGATGTGAAGGATGTTCTACCATCTAGATCTAATCCATTAACAGGAAAGTGTTTGGAGAAAATCAGAGCGTCCTACGGCAGCCTTGAAGAAGGCAATGGCAAAAGGAAAAAAAGGTGTTGATGGAGAACCTTTTCTCCCAACTGTACCCCCTTCATTAACCTCACAGCTGGGGGAGATCGATATCTATGCAGCTTTTTTCCCCCACCAAGAGCTTATTTAGATTATGGGATATGATGAGAAAGCTTTCCTTTCCTTTGCTTTGACAGATTTGGGGGAGCCATCAAGCCAGAAGGATCATCAGCTAAGTGCTATTTGTCCTTGGCAGGCCATGTTGGGATCTAATACCCCAAGATGAGGATTTGCAAGACATGGTCATTTTTAACACACGTTCCCTATAAATACTAATACTGTTCTACTCTATAATCACTGCTAGCGCAGTAATCAAATGTTGGATACTGGTTCCAGTAAAAAAAACAATGAAAAAGCTCTCAGCAAAAAAACAAATCAGGCTTAAAAACATTGATGATTTACCAAGTGAGGTGAGCCAAGGACTTAGAAGTTCAGAGACTGGAGGTGAAATATAATCATGGTCATATCCAATGAACTGTCCCTGTTGAGTAGCTGTTTGACACAGATCTACCAATCCGCTGCTTTATTCAGATACAAATGTGAAACAGCTACTGGAACTCTGCCTATCAGAGGGACTCCAGACAGCATTACAGTCTCAATAGGGTGACTCCGTCCATTCATGTTTGTTCTTCCCTTTACTTTCAGCTCTGCTGGGTGTGGGAAAATTTTGGCATTCCTCCTAGGGGTCGAACTGCAGACTCTCTGCAAAAGTGTGAGTTCAACTGTCTTTTCCAGTCCAAACATTTCAGCCAATTCCTCTAGAGTTGATGTGTGAAAACATTCAAAGCAGGGCCGGCTTCCTCTGATCTGTGAATATCAACCTCCCCAAGCATTGCGGGCGAGACTACATCAAGAGGGTTTTGACTAGCTGTAAAAATGCCACTGAGGTCACTCTGGCCTTGATGGACTTCACTGAGTTTTTAAATGTACAGATTAAGATGTTATATTAATTAAGGATGGTCAGCCTGTGACATCATAAGGCTTGGTAATTAATCTGTAGGGAGATGGTCTTTGATGTGTATGAAATGACAACTGCAGCATATGGTGAGTGGCAAAATGATAAGACCCTGTTCATTAGGATTCTCTTTTGTAAAGGAAATAATACAACTTCAGAGACCGTGCTGAGACCAGGGAGACAGATGTGGAAGTTACAAAAGGCATAAAATAACAGATGTCCATTTTTGTGTCCATATGCAGATATACCCAGTGCAAAATCTCTTTCGAATGGCAATGAGGAACACTAATATTCATGTTCTAAATCCATTTTTAAATACAGTAAATGTTGTGTTTAGGTCTGGGGTCAGTGAGTTTTTTTTATATAGTAATACCTCGGTTTACGAGTTTAATTCGTTCCAAGAACTAGCTCGTAACTCAAAATTCTCGTACACCAAAACAATTTTCCAATTTTCCAAATCATTAGATTCGTTCCACATGACCATAAATGCCCATTTTAAATATTTTTGGGGTTTTACCCTATTAATTACAGTTAAAATTATAACCATTAAGATCTCATATAAATACTAATTAATAATTGACAATTAAACTCTAAAAATACTTGACAATTTACTGTAACGCGCACTTTATCTTAGAGTAGCGTCGCTGCTGGCGTGAAGGAGACGAGAGGAGGGTTTACTGCTTAGAGGGAGAATTTCGTACCTTTCTTACTCATCTTGGGGACCATTGTCTATATGCTGTACTGTACGTATATATTTCACTACTTGAACAATAGCGATCACAATTAATGTTAACAACACGAGGTAAAACCGCTGTAAATCATTTATAAAAGTATGCACTCACAGCGACGCTGAGAGAATGAATGAGTTAAGGGGTGATAGGCTGTTGTTAGTATATTTACAGTAAAAAATGGGTTTTACTGTACTTAATTTAGCATGGATGTGGTAAATTGATCAGAAGTAACATTAAAGACTTCTAAACCCACTCACTGTGTAAAGTTATTATTCAATTAATTGACCGATATACTGTAGTTTAGCCTGGGGTGCTGTGATAGACACAAGAATTCATTAACTTCGTCGTCAGTTACTTCTCAGTGTAAGTGAAGAAGACTTCTAACATTTCAGTTGAACTATTTCTACTTTCCAAACCTCCATTTCTTTAGCAATTCTCTTTTCAAAACAGTTAAAGCAGTCTGGTAAAGAAAGCTCATCGGAATACCTCAGCAGTCTGCAGATGCTGTTCCTGTAGCTGAGACGTTGGCTAGCCGCTGCCACGCTGGGAGGGATGGGTGGCCTGGAGGGGAAGTAGAACAGCACTGCCACGAAAAGTGCTGCAATCATCCCAAACTCTGCAAGTTCACAAAACCATATAACATTTATCATGTGGCCAAAGTGTCAACATCAAATCTCACAAAGATCTTACGGATTCAGACTTAATCTATCGCTGTTAATTAGAAAAACAGCTTAACGCGTCTGGCATTTCAGTGCAATTTTCAGATACTAAATTCAAATTAATGAGAAAGAGAGAGAGAGAGAAGCATCCAAACCAACATCATTAACAGTCATTAGACGGCTCACATTAATCTAGAGTTAACCATGAGTCTAGCAGATTTATTACAATCCTGCAGAGGGAGGAAATGCACAATGAAACAACTGATCAGCTCATTAACCCTAGTCCACGAAAAGCTCCTGCTTTCCAACAAGCTCATCCAGTTTTGGAATTTGTGACGGTGCGACCAAGTTCATTATTGAGCATTGCTGTAGCCAAGAACAAATAGAAAATTTGTGTTTGCACACAGTATCTCAAAACCTGATACACTGACTCTGCCAGCACAGGCTTCAGGTAGAGCTACTAAATTTTGTGTCCCCCTGGGCATTGTCTGCATGATAAAATAAGTGCAGTTTCCTTGGACAGATCCCACTTTTATTCAGCTAGTTAATTTCTACAATATAGTTTCTATAAATCTGTCCTTTCTGTCATAAAATACAGATTTATCAAGGAAATTTTATATCACAGTAATGGTATATTAAGATATACGCTACTATTCAAAAGATTGGAGGCAGTTAGACTTTATGAAAGAAATTAACACTATTATTCGGCAGGGATATTATTTTGATGAAGAGTGGCAGTAAGACATTTATAATTTTACAAAAGACTTTTTTCAAATAAAGGTTTTTCTTTTCTATTCAAATAATTTAGAAAAAAAAACAATGCTTCAACATTTCCACACAAATATTAATATTAGCATTTTTAACTGTTATTAATCATAAGAAAATATAGTTGCAAGCAGCAATTAAGGAGCCAAGCACTACAGCTGAGAGCTAAAAATCAAAGCATCAACAAATTGATGTGGTGTGGTCAGTTTTGGGCAACAAGAACACACATAAAGTGGTGTCAATGTTGTCAAACTTTTCTAGAGAAAGATGATATCAAATTGCAGTACACAAGAACTTTGTCTATCGATAACACGAAATCCATAACTTTTTGCCAGCATGGACTGAAGATTATCTGACACAAATTTGGTGAAAATCAGACAAACAGTCTAGGAGGAGTTTGAAAAAGTAGTGTTTTAAAGGGGAAAAAAATCGTGGACAGGTAGTTCGGCAGACTATGTAAAAAAAATTGGTATCTATGTTCATGTGGCGCTGTCAAAAAACAATATCAGTACCTTAAAGGCATTTACCAAATGTCCTAATGATACAGCAACGATTTCGTACAATAAAGCATTTTTCAACGCAACTCAAAATGTCCATTATGAATAAATTGGGAATCATTCAAACCAGTTTTGAATTTTGGCCAAACCGTTCAAATATTCTAAGCAAAAAGATCATTTTTCATATCTCCTGACCACTAGGTGGCACTGTAGCGAAACTGTGCAGGCAATTATGTAAAAACTGTACATGGTTGTCATAACACAATCCAAGTTTGGTCTGAATATGCTAAAACGTTGCAGAGATATTGACGTGCTCTTCGTCAAATTAGCTTACGTTTTATTTAAGAACGATTTGACTAATCAAGTTAAATCTTTTTATTGCTATGATGGAAAATTAGGAAATAGGGTGCAATCAAATCGTCTTAAGCCAAGGTATAAGAGCTCTTACAATTCAAAAGTTTACAAAATAGTCGCAAAAATGTGAGTGGAAAATTGGACAGTTGGCGGCATTAGAGCGATTGAGATTGATACTCCAAATGTGGTTTGGTTCAGACTGTGGTTAATGTTCAGACTGTCATCTATCTGTGTGTCAAATGTAATACCTTTACACACTACAGTTCTATGGGCTGCTATAGACTTCAGGAGCATAAGAAGAATAGGAACACTAACACTGCATTAACACATGGCGTTGGTGTCGACACTTGACAGAGGGCTTGTCTGAAGCTTGTTTCTAACGCGACCATTATAACATTACTTTTCTGGTGTTGCGAGTACGCAATTACTATTATCCACGCTAGGGTTCTTGCATAGGTGATCTGATTGGCTAACGCCTGCGTTGGCACTTGAAAAGTTGAAGATTTATCAAATTCTGCCGCAAGCAACACCAGTGATGCAATGCAACAGAACCCACAATTCAGTTCGGCAATACATGATGTCACCCATTCAAAGTAAATGAGAAGTGTTAACGCCGACGCCCCGTGTGAATGCACCATATCGGTGCTGGGCCCCTAATGATCAGATCAGCATTTTAGTATGATTTCTGACAGATCAAGTGACACTGGAGTAACGGCTGCTGATAATTCTTTGGCATTACAGGAAAAAATATATAACACTTCAAAATATATAAAATGTATTTTAAATTGTAGTATTTCAAAACAAAAGTTTTTACTGTATTTTTGATGTGAAAAAAATGTAAAACATTTTTTTTTTAAATCACTTTTTCTTTTTTTTTTCTTTTTTTTTTTACAACCCCAAACTTTTGAATGGTTTTATTGTTAATTTGGTTCGCACCACAAGCGCTCAGGGTCATTTATGGTAATGATCTAATATTTTTATAGAGTCAGACACGCTTCAGTCAAGCCTTTTCTGCTCAGCGCCCGTGGCTTTATCCCGATAAAGGCATAAAGCACCACATGAAGAGCTGCCAATGATGTGGTTATTAGCAGAAAAATGGAGAGCCTAATTTTGCTAAAATGTGTTTACGTGTTTAAAAATTGTATCGGTCAAACAGATGACCTTTAACTATACCAGGTTTGTGACAACTAGGTTAACTTAATCAGCATATTAAGGGCATTTCATAATGAACAATGCTATAATTTGGAAAACTATTTAGAGATGGCAAGAAAAAGACAAAAAAAAAAGATATTACTACTTAACAATTTTGTGCTCATGATGAGAGTTTTGCTTAGAGTATGTACATTGTTTGTTTTTAGTAGTTTTTAACTTAAAAGCTTTCTGTGTGCCATACGTGCTTTCTGTGTGCCATATGTGTAAATGTTTAAATGTAAAAATAAATGCATAACAATAGCATGATAAAACATCTGATCTAAAATTTTATATTCATATCCAGCTGGGAGAATTTTTTATTTTTTTTGTACAATATTGGCACCAATTTTTAGATATCACTGCTTTGCTATCACAGTATTTTTACAAAGTACTGCAGTTGCCCTGATGTATAAAGGTTCCAAAAAAGTATTGTACGGACCTCCACTGGGAACAAAACATAGAGACTGAAACTCTTGGATCTTTAAATGAATACCCCTGGTATGTACCTTTATACTATCCTTCTTTAAAGACTTGGACATGGTTTATTTAGACTGGACAGATCACTGCCTCTCCAAGTTTTTCTTCTTCAAGGAGTGTCTCAAAATCCAGTGCATGTGGCTGCATTTTGATGACCAATGTTGCAGTAAGTGTCAAAATGACCTCTAAACTACCAGCAAATCAATGTCAATTTCTGTGTACAAAAGTAAAAGCAACATCTTTCAACTTAAAAGTGTATCAATCTATTATTGGCAAGATTTCTTTCTCTCTCTCTCTCTCTCTCTCTCGCTCTCTCTAAATGTTTTAATTTTCTGAATCAGTTAAGCAGAACAATGCGAAGCAATCTTTATAGCGAGGTGAACGCAAACTACGTTAAGACGTTTGATTGTGGTATTTGGAGAGCCACCATGAATGGCTTTCTTGTGATTGCTTTTCTGTATGGCAAATGCTTAAAATAATTTAATATTGATTGAGAATGAATGCCGTTGTTGGATTGTCAGCTGACAACACCGTACCTGCGTAAAGAACAAACTGTATCCTGTCTCCAATGTGGTTTTGGTTTTGGCTCCAGTAGATAGTGCTTGCGCTTCCCCATTTCTCAGTGTCATTGGGTGCAGGGACAGCTAATGGACCAATCAGAAACGCACAGGCTGACCCCAGGTAGCCGATAAGTGATGCAACAGCGGTGGCCGTTGCCCTCTGATCAGGAGCAAACCAAGTAGTAGACAGGAGAGGACCGGCACTCATAATGGTAGGACCAGCTAAACCATTTAAAAGTTGGCCTCCATGAATCAACCTGTAGATTTGGAGAGAAAAAAGGGATTTTTTTTTTAAAGACATCAAGAGTACAATACATTTTTTACATTTTTAAACAAATAAAGAAAATATGGCTGTGCTTTTTGCTGTAAAAGTCATTCATAAAGCTATATTGCACAAATTTGCTGGCTTTCCAGGGCATTGCTGGAAAGCATTGCATTATTTCTATAAACATTTAAATTCCTTGTTTAAATCAATTAAGTCAGACAAATGTCTGTAGAGAACATGTACCTATTAACCATTTACATAAAAAATTATTACAAATGCAATCATCTCAGTTTTGTTGGTTTCTAAACACAAATTGCTGTACCCTTCCATATCTATCAGAGTTGAGGTTTGATAGAAGGGGAAACAAAAAAAAGCTTTATCTATGAGACAAGATGACTGAGTCCCAGCGGGGAGACTTGTGATAGCCTAACTGCCTGAGTAAACGCTGCAGTGCTTGTCCCCAGAATAGACCTTCAGCACTGTCGAAAATTGGGACTTTTCCATTTTCTACAGCCCAGACGCACATAAAACCAGACTGAAATTATCTTTTACCTTCATGGTAATCACGGTCATACAGATTTTTCTCTTTTTTCTAGCAATTGTCACAAACTGATCAAAGGTGTTTAACAGTCTATTCTTGTGTTCAAGAAGATGTGAATTGGAGGATTGATAGTATACATTAAAACAAGCTCAAAACCATTTAAACAGCTCTTTATAGACTCTTGAACCTTACAGTCTGCAAAAGATTTTGGCTTAAACGAAGTCAAGTGAAGATCATGCAATGCTCTCCTCGAACTCTAATCAAATATAACCTTTTTTCTCTCTCTTTTGTTCCAAAATGTTGACATCTGACTCTGCAGAAAGGTGTTTATGCATTCTTATACGTTTCTGACGTTAGCCCCGTGACATTCATGCTAAAGCATGCGTGTTCTTCCCTGTAATAAAATAGGCTACAATGCACTCTGGTATTTTTGTTCCCCCTGAAGAAGAAGAAGTGGTCTACATTTGCATTGATTGCAATCATTGTGATACCTCTCACGTAGCTCATAATTGGAACGTAGATTATTCTAAATCCTACACCTTGAGCCTATCATTATGACTTTACTTTTGTCAATTACGTTTGGAAACAATGAAAATTGACAATTCTGGAACGAATAATGACTAGTGATATTGCCTACTATATCAAGGCCAATAAAATCCAGTCTGAATTGATTCTGTTAGCCTACTTATTTAAAGTAATAAAGTGAGAGAAGCTGTAATAAAATGTGATTCAAATAAAGGCCAGTGTTATGCACACCGCTCAATACATGCCTTCAAACCCTTCAGCCTTAGAGGAAAGGGAAAAAAATGTTACTGATGTATTAATGCTATGCATCTAATCAAATTCTACAATGTTTTGGTGCAAACAGAGCCATATCTTAGTAGAAACAATTCAAGTTCATCCCCATTTCAAGTGAAACCTCAATAGTTCTCAAAACTTTGACTTTGGATGTATTCCTCTTTGCGAATATTAGGGTATGTTTCAATTATTTAGCTCATTATCAAAGATTTCTTTTCATTTTCCATTCAATGATGTGATCTGAGGAGCATATTAGTTTCCAGTGCTGTCTCCCAGCGTTTTCACTTCCCTGACCTCTGTTATGACTCTCAGAACAAGATAATTTCGCTGCATGTCACTCATATCACTGTTCATAACCATCCCTATTCCTTCAGATGACAAATTTCCTCTACATTTCTGCATTCTGTTCAATACATACTAACCGAGAGAAACACATGAACGTTTTCAACACATGAATGATTTCTTAAAATCCTTCCTACACATGAAAAATTAAGCTAATAAACAAATGATTACGACAGATTTGCATGTGATTTGGGCTATTTTTATAAGAATAAAGAATGTTTACATAAGAAATGCTATTACGATTAGCTTATTCTAAAATGCTGCAAGAATCAATGGTGGTTTACAGTGAGTTTTGAGTAATAGCGTAGTATTTTCTTCATGCTAAAGGTAGCTATAATTACCCTGTCACCTGTTACCCAGAAATGATTACCGGTACATTTCATGATGCATGTTGTCAAAATGATTCACACAAGGTGCAAGTTTTTAGATAACAGGTGGGGGTGTGTATATCGGGATCAGAGGAATGTAGATGGGCAAAGTATGCCACAATTTGCATTTGACAATAGTGTTCTTGTCATAATGTCTCCCAACAAAATCAAAGTAATGTCAATAAGTAAGCGTTTCCATATTCCAGGCTAGCATGGTGTAATTGTGATGTCAATTTAACACAGTTGACATTCATGAAGGTGTTGTTGCTCATGAAGGTTACAATAATAAATCTCAGGAATGATTGGATCGCTGGATTTCAAATCAGTAGCGGATGAGGCAACAAACATACCATTGTAACAAGCTATTTAATCATTGTAACTGAGATATTACAGAAATCTTATTAGTAATTATGGCAAAAGGTAATATTATTACTGTAACGCTTTACATCAACCTATGTCGTGCCGCATCAATTTAGCACATTGCTCTTGAGAGTTCATGGTAGTGTTGATACATTTTAATGTTTGATATAAGGCCAGTTGTGTTGACATTTGCATGATTGACAGTTTTAATATCACGTTTGGTTACCGCATGATTTCCTGAAGCGAAAATTGCTGAGAATCAGTGTCCTATGCTACACTTCTTCAGACGACAATCCGCTAAACCTTGAATTTGAATCAAAGAAATGAAAGGGGAGAAATGAGTCTTACGCACTAAGGAATGTAAGGGCATCAAAGGAGACCTGATTCTGATATGGTACGAACAAAATACAAGAGGACTCTATGCAACGAAACTGCTGGGCTAACAGGATTTTAATGCAAATTTTATAACCTCCATGAAAGTGACTAGAGTTACATATTTTATAAATGGGCTGCTTTATACTGACTAAAACAATAATGGTACTGCCAACATTTCAAGTCAAGTTAAACTAAACTAAAACTAAATAGTCACATCCGGAATAAAAAATGTGAGCAGGGAGAATTCAAAACACACTGCCAATGAAGACTACATATTCATGTCCTTCATTTGATCTACACAGGGAAAAAGTAATAGAGTCCAATAAAAAGACTGCCTGAAACTTCTGTTCAGTTTGGCTTACAAGGAACATTGTGGCTCAAATCAACCTCACCACCAAAAACTGACAAATGCACAACAGCCATTTAATCTGTGTGTGCCTCCTATTGGAAAACATCTGTCGTGACCACAATCACTGTTGATTTGAGAACAACAATTGGCATTTATAATCAAACGCCATTGTAAAGAGAATATTTCTTTATTGCTGCTCCTTTCTACCATGATTGAATCTCAGCACAGTCATTCTGAGATCAAACCAAAGCTTCTAAATTAAAAGTTAGATTAATAAGTCACTGGAAAATCTGAGAAGTCCATGAATGGGCTTGATTAACGAAACAGTTCACAGAGAAATTTAAATTGATATTATTTACTATTCTTCACATCGTTGCAAATACACATGCGGTTATTTTTCTCTCCATAGAACACGCAGAAAAAGGCTATATTTAGAAGAATCTGTATTTTTCTTCATATATTTATCAGTCAAACAAAGTCTGTCCAAAAAGGACAAAAAAACATCATAAAAGCAGCCTAATAGTGGTCCATGAGACACATGGCTTCTAAAGGAGGAACAAACTGACTGACTGGCTTTCCTGTAGCTCAATAAGTAGAGCATTGGTGTTTACAATGCCGAGGTCATGGGTTCAATCCCAGGGAAAGCAAGAACTGATTCAATGTGTTCCTTGAATGAAATGGATAAAAGCGTCTGCAAATGCATAATTGTAAATATAAAAATTTGTACTCATTACTGTATTCAAAAGAGCTATAGTAAAGAATAAATAATTTTCTATTTTTTGTGTATTTTAACAAAATCTCTTGCAAAAAGATTCCATTATTATATGCCATCTAAACTGAGCTGACTGATGGTGATGGTGGTGGTTTATGGTGTCCAGTTTGACCTCAAACCATGAACTCTTAAACAGCACATTCAGATGAGAATGACTCTTTCTAGTGTGGCATATCAAAGATTACCATCAGTCACCTGCTGGATCACTTTATATGCAAGATCGTCATTACATTTCAGTGAAAACCTTTTTACAGTTTATTAACGCAAGTGCTGACACCTGGTGGTAGCTCAATTCACAGCTGAAGTCACCAGGTCATGTGGCCTCCTTCTTCTGACCTGAGCCTAACCAAATGCTTTCAGTAACACTCCATAGTCCCAAGTTTTATATCTAATGACTCAGACGGTGTTAAACTCTCAAAAGTAGTAGTGTAGTGGCAGCATTTATAAAGGCACAAAAAAAATTAGTCTTTTCTCATTTCTGACACGTATAGGAATTTGTTGTGCACATGTAAACTGTACATATACACACACATATATATATATATATATATATACACACACACACACACAAGTTAAAAGATCAGACCTGTACATTAAGACTTAAGTCCCAAGCGATCCACCAGTATTTTTGCATCTAATGTACTTTTACTTTTATAGCACCTGCTAATTTCAAGCCTACATGTGAGATAATGTTTGCTGGTGGTGTAAATATATTTAAACAATACATCATTAGCTGTACTGGGCTTCTAAAATATAAAACACGCGACAGAGTTGAGTCACTTCGTATGAATCAATAGACTCGACACATTAAGTGCCCCTGTGTTGAAATCAGCCATTACATTAACAGTCACTTCAGGCAATAGCTGCTTGCAATGTATCTTTGTATTTAAATGTGCTTGTGATGGAATATATAAATATATAAAACAATCAACATAACCTATGCTTTCTCTCTCTCTCATGTAACCATCCTAAAAAGCTTTTCCTGTTATATCAAGCAAATGCACAATTTTAGATTACATAACTGAGAAGGTCAATGTGTCACTAGCTGTTCCTGTATTGTAAGGAGCTGTGAAACTAAGCAGCATAGCCTTATTTCATCCAAGTAACTAATGAGCAAAAAATAAAAAAGAAAGTACCATATAGTTAAAAAGAAAGCTATAAAAATGCCTTAATGGCAGTGATGTATGGTGAAATTGGCCCTTCGAACTACATGCATTTATACAATAATGGCGTAATAAAAACAGGAAATAAAATTATTCATATACAGTAAAGAGTGTCAATCTGCATGAATTATAGTGCATTTTCCACAATCCACAACCAGACCCAAGTTCATTACATTTAATGAAGCAACAATATTCTATATGCCTCAATAATAAAATATGATTTATGCTCATTGATGTCTTATAATGTAGTTTTACATTGTCAGTTGACATCACACACATTTTTTTTAAATAGTTGTTCTAAAAAAGTTATGCATCCAACATCATTTAAATAACCTTTCTTAAATGTCCATTGGAGCGTAGTTAGCTCTTTGTCAGAACTAATAATAAAAAAAGATTTGTTTCCATTTCTCGCAAGAGCAATGAGGAATTTGCTATAGTTATTTCTTTATGTGCTGATGTTAGCCATGTGTAAATGAAAAAGCTTGAAGAGATAAGGAGCGAGTGAAAATGGAAAGAGAACACAAAGCACAGTCGAGGAGAAGAACATTCAATTTTACAGGTAAAAGAATCCTAATCTAAAGCAAACAGAGCACAGTTGTCCTGTTAAGAGTGTTCCACCACTATATATATATATATATATATATATATAAATAAATGGTCACATCTTTAAAGTGGTACAACCATACACCAGTACCCTGTACTTTTACAAATGGACTTTCACACAATCACTTATCTGTTGCAGCAAAATTCAAGTTGGATTAAATACATGTTTGACTTAATTTATCAAGTCATTTAATTGTATCATTTATACATTGCTCTCTAGATAGCAGTAGTGAACACTGAAAACAAAGATCTGTTGACTACTAAATCTAACCACACAAATACAGCTACATCACAAAAGCCATAATTACACAAAATATTTGGTATTCATGGCATAAAAAGCAGGCAGTCAACTCTATTTCTTTGGATGTGCTAATTTAGACCTCAAACAGTCAAACACATAAAAATACAAATGACCAATAAGATGTCACCAACCTAAAGAAACTTCATCAAGAAAGACAGGACAACATTGTCTGTTACTAAATACTAAAGCATCAACATTTTCTAAAACTGTTCTTTAAAGTTTTAATGTAACAGAAATAGCGACAGATCATTTCTTTCATATTGTGATGTACATATGAGTAAAATGTAGGGCAGGAATTGCTTCAATGCATTGGTTGTTAATTTGGATGGAGGCAGATCATGAGGTCGATTAGAAGCAAGGGACTAAATGATGGAAGAAGTCCAGCATACGTTACCAGACAGAAGTGTGTTATTTCACCGGAGGATCAGGTTATGAGATTCGCCTTACAAATTATGAGGTCAAAACTAATTCACAATTAAAGCATATGAATGGATGAATTGATCACAATAACATCATTATTATTATATTTACCCTTTTATGCTGACTTTAAATATGCCTTGCTGCCAAAACAATTTGCATATTGTAATACTGCATTTATAATAAGATGTTTCTAACGTAATCCCTGGTCTACCAATGAAAATGAAAATGAGGAACTGCATACTTGTGCAATTTTGATTGAGGAATCGACATGTAACGAAAGCAGGTTGGGATAAGGAGTTTTTTTGTTGAATAAATGATGCATCATATTGTATATGAGTCTTACCAGCGTCTGTAGAGCAGGTCTTTGAGGGGCACACTTCGTAGCGCTGCGCCCAGCACCATGAAGAAAGCTGACAGCAGCAGAGATGCTCGCAAACCTTTGGCACAGGACCGAGAAGAAGGAAAGAAAATATATCAGACCGATATATTAACTGATGAGATTAGTCATTGATTTAGATCCATCTCCAAGATACTGGCAACCTATTCAGGCTTATCTTGAAGATATTAGGATTAGGAAATCAGAGAAGATGAGAATGGTTACCTTTTTTAACCATCAAAAAGGATTAAATATGACTTTGTCCAGAATGCATGATGAAAATCTTTACTCCAGGAGCATTTTTCTGGATTCATGTAACGTGAACTTGGTTTTTGAGATTAATATAGAAACTGCAGACTGTGGTTTTGGCAGACATGGTTTTTACAGCCTGTGGCAATTGCTTTCCTGTTCAACAAAAGGGAAGGTGAAATGCTCCCATTCAAGATAAAGGGTGAAAATGTGGTTGGAAAACAAATATTTATTTAAGAGCATGCACTTTCTTATGAAGGACTCTTAATAAAGTGTGTTAATGAGCGTTGATAAACAGAACTGGAGTGTCGGCTAACTGTATAAGCTAATGAATGAAGTGTAAACATAGGGAAACTGAAAGGTAAAGAAACTTGTTTGACATTATCAAGTCTTCCAGATGCCTGAAAATGCACCTTAGGTGGAAGGCAGTGTGAAAATCTTAAAACATAAGCTTTATGTCCTGTTCAACCAAACGCTCTTTTCCAAATGCAAACCATGTGAGTGTTAATTGAGGAAGAATCGAAAAGGTCATTTTCAATGCTCAGAACAGATTCCTCAATGATTCTTATCTTAAAGGGACAGTTCACTCAACATTATTTAAGTCTCATGTACTTTGAAGCCAGAATACTGTTACTTTTTAAGTGAAACACAATCTTTACTAAAGTACTTAAGAGCATATAAAGAGAAGTCATACTGTCCAATTAATATACGGTTGTACTCAAGTTTACACACCCCTTGTAGAATCAGTAACATGTTCATTGTTTTAAAGAAATAATATTACAAAATGCATGTTGTTATTTTATTTATTTTTTTAATCCTGTACTGAAGTTGTTTTACATAAAATATGTTTTCACATAGTCCACAAGACTATAATATCTGTGTGTCATTTCCTGAATGATCACAACTGTTTTATTTATTGATTGACTGATTTTTATTTTTTTGTGATGGTTGTTCTTGAGTCCCTTGTTTGTCCTGAGAAGTTAAATTGCCCAAAGTTCTTCAGTAAAATCCAATAGGTCCTGCAAATTCTTCAGTTTTCCAACATCTTGTGCATATTTGAACTTTTTTTAGCAGTGACTGTATGCTTTTGAGATCCATCTTTTCACACCAAAGACAACTGAGCGACTTGTAAACTATTACAAAAGGTTCAAACCTTCATTGACGCTCCAGAAGGAAACACAATGCATTAAGACCCTTTTGAACAGGATGAAACTTTTCTTATTTTTTCATTTAGTACTGCCCTTCAGAAGCAAAAGAAGATACTTACACGTTTCCTGGAAGACAATTTAAGTGCAATTTACCTTGTTAGTTTTCACCCATCACAAAACAATAAAACAGTCATGATCATCCAGATAATGACACACAGTTATAGAATCAAGACCATGTAAACGTTTGAACAGGGTCATTCTTTTAAATTCAGTTATTTTGTGTCTTGTGGACTATGTACAAACATATTTTACGCAAAAAATCTTATTCAGTATGGTAATAAATAAAAATGACATGCATTCTTGTTGGATGTCTCTTATTTTGTTAATTATTCACATTTTGCAAATTCTGACAGGGGCATGCAAACTTTTGAGCATGACTGCATACAGATGTTTATATAACATCTGAAGTCATACAATAACTTTAAGGAAAAGATTGAAATCAGTCTTCTCTTCAGAAGTCCTAAAACTATTTGTGTTCTTATTCAGAACATATGGTGTAAGATCTGTTCTTGCAGGGTTTCCGTCCTTTTTGTCAACAATGGCTTTGGAGGGCTGAAATAATTGACCGAAATGGTTTGCTTTTCTTCAATAATGTGTTTTGACTGTGTCAGCTTCTATTTTGTTGCACACAACATCGATAAGTTACAAAAGGTAAACGTGTCAGCAGCATAGACACACTCCCTGTGACCAAAAATGATGATAACTAGAGTAGCAGCAATATGGAAAATCTGTTCATCTGAAATATCGAAAACGGCTTTACTTTACTACGATTGTTCAGGGCTGATAAACCAACGCACTGAACATCCAATTCCTTTTTTGGTTCAATTAAAACTGGTTTCAGAAAAAAAAAAAAAAAAAAAAAAAAAAAACATTTTTAGTTATCCATTCAATTTACATTTTTGGTCATGGCCAAAATTATTGGTACCCCTGAAATGTTTCCGGAAAATCAAGTATTACAGAAACGTATTACATTAACGCATGTTTTGCTATACACGTGTTTATTTCCTTTGTGAAAAAAAGCTAATTTCACACAAAATTCCAAAAATAGGCTGAAAAAAATTATTGGCACCCTTTCAAAAAAAATCTCAAAATTGTGGATAAATAAGAATGTTTCAAGATTGTTTTAGATTTCAGGGATGCCAACCATTTTGGCCGTGACTGCATACATGATCCTTCATATGACTTGAGTTTTGGTGTAGAATAGAATCCATAAAATGTGTACGAATAACAGAAACCAATTTCTGTTCGATATTTGCCAGTATCTTTAATGGCAAACAGGGGCTCGCCTTAAAATATCTAACTTGAAGTTTATCAGAAAAAGGAATTGAGATTCTATAAAGGTTTCGTAAGAAAAAACAAACAATATGGAGATGCATATGATAGGACATAATAAACTTCCATTTTACCATTATATATTCTTTAAGTCTGTTTCACATTTCATTCAAGGCTTCTAAGTATGTTCTTCCATCAGCTTAGAAACTCATTAAATTGATATGGCAAGTATAAGTGCGAAAACGGCATCTGACACCTTGCCTACATAATGACTGGTGTCATATGATGTTAGGGAACTGGTTTTGTGGCCTAACATGTGATGAACGATTTAATGATTATCGTTTTATTTCACATGATGTAATGAGTCCTTCTGTGTAGCGTGCTTTACAGCTAACCCACATAAATCATTCAAATTCGCAACATTTCTTATTTTTCCAAAATGATGTACTTTAAGTTACACATCCAGCCAGGCCACACCAGTAGAAGTCAGTATAAGATATTCAAAAGGCTTCAACACATATGTCAGAAATGTATACGGTCATAAAAAATAGCCTATGGTGTGAATGAGTCACCCATAAAATGGTTTGAAAGGCCTCTCTGTAGTGAACAACATGCATAAAAGAGATCAAAACAATTGCACAGACATCTAAATTTTGTTAAAACATACATTTGTACATTAGATGTTTAAATTATGTAATTGGCTCATTTGCTAAAACACCTTCATCAGTTATCCCCCACACAAATCTGTCTAAATACTGCTATAATGTATGTAATCATTTAATTGTATTTACAGATATGGCACTAGACTAAAAGCGAAACTCACCTTTCTTATCCATCAACCAAATAAAGAGCAGCCAGGGCATGTATCCCACTGGACCCCACATCACCAGCACCGCGATATCTGTCGTTGAGAACTCGAACACATGTTTGGCTGAGTTCTGGATCGGGCCCCAAGTGTTCCACACCAGTCCTTGCATAAAACCCAACAATGAAAACATGGTGAGAACAAACCATCTTCTCCCATATACCCTGCTGAACACAGGCTGTGTGGTGTTTGTAGCCGGCTGGGCTGGAACCAGCAATGGTTCCCTTTCCCCTTCGGTGCTTTCCACGGCACCCATTGAACAGACGCGGTAACACGTTTTAAAATGTCTTTTTGCTATCACGCAACGTTTATAACATGACACATTAGAAAACTAGGGCAGTCGCTCAATTGTCAGCTGCCCATCGAAACAAAAACAACCGATGACACTCAAACTTTAATGCGCATGCGCTGCGTCGAGACGGAATTGACGTACCGCGTGAAACTGAACGTCTTTGTTCTCCATGTTGGATCATTTATTTGATTCATTTAAAGGCGCTATCAGCTCTTTTGTTGAGCCAACATGGCCGTTGTTTCGTTTCCCCACGTGCTGTGAGAAAAAAGTGCTACGTCTCACGTGAGTTTTGTTTACTAGCTGGGAAAGGGAATTTATGTGAGCTTACATGTGTTTTGGTGCAAAAATGTAACTTTTATGCAGATGATGCACGTGCGTGACTATGTATTTTTATATTTTAATATGAACATGTCAGCTCCATTGATATTTGTCACCATGTTAGCTGCCAAGCTTTTATTTAGACTATGGTTTCTTTTTCAATCATTTACATTTATGCATTTGGAAGACGCTTTTATCCAAAGCGACTTTCCCTGGGAATCGAACCCATGACCTTGGCGTTGTAAACACAAATGCTCAACTGGTTGAGCTACAATCAATCAATCACTGTGATATATAATCAAATAATCAATTCTCTGTGATATATGTTCATTAAAGTTAAACCCCTAGATGTATCTAAAATATTTCTGAATATGTGTTGTATAAGACAAAATCTACCTCTCTTAAAATGGACAATTAACATCTTAATCATCCTCATCTTATGCTTTTACCTGTAGAATGGCTACGAAACCTTTCACCCCAGAAGAGGCGAGGAGGATTGTCCAGTTTCTACAGAAACCTGCTGTGTTCCTGAACATGACCAAAGACTGGCCAGCATTACACTGGACTGTGGAGCACCTGTCAACTTGCCTCACAGAGAGGGTACGATTCCGTATTGGGAAAAGGAATGAGGAGAAGGGTAAGCCACAAGCATTAAACAGCAAGTTAAAATGACTGCCTCTGTCCACAGCATCATTTTTAAACATGATTCGAACATTCATTTTTCGAAAAGATGAGTACAAATGTTAGAAGAGGGCTGGATCTAAATCAATGAAGGTAGATTTTCAGGAATAGGACAGGGTACCCCAAGCAACACTGTAATTTTGTCTAGTTATTTGCAAAGAGACAACACTCATGTAGAATCCCACATCTTTCTCAAGAGTATTCCTCTCTTTTTTTTAACAATCTAAAATAGATGAGATAGACGACTGTGACGACGAGATTGACTGTGTTCAATTTGAATCCACTTTTTTATCAATTAAAATGTTTAAGTTATGGTGAAATTTTGGAGAAATAAAAATGCTTGAGTTACTGTGTGTGTTCTTGATCGGAATAAAGTAACTGTGGTAAAATTTGCAGTTGAAACAAACTAAATTTGAAAGGTTTCTTATAGAATACTATACAGTTTTTAGAATACTTTTTAGTAACATAGTCTTGTTCCCTACAATTTCAACATAAAACATTTATTTAAGAAGATATTAAGGTGCAGTTTTTACAGACTTTATATGAATACAATTTTCATTCAAGAGATTAATTTTTTTGTGGATTAAATGGTAATAGTGAGCCTGCCGAAATGTTTGGTAACAATGGATTCTTTGGCATTACAGGTGTAAAAGTCTTTGGATCCTCTGGCAAATAGTTATGGCAGCTATTTTAGCTTTTTACTGAAGTGAAATGGAGGTGAAAGCAGTGTCAGAATTGTGACAACACAATAGTATGAAAACTATTTTAAGCAACAATTTTCAATGATATTCATACATGCAGTTTCAATGACCTCAAATCAAGCAAACTGCCATAAAATGAAAAGTAAACCATTACAGTATTTATGTTGCCTCTCACCAAATACAGGTCATTTTTTTTACAGTTCAAATTATTTTACATTATCAAAGTGTTTTCTAGTTTGTGCATTTTGAATAAACCCACTTGGAAAGACTCTGTGGTCTCTTTCTCTGATAGTCTATTCATTACGTGTTTTTTCACTTTGTTTGCACCAGCTCCTCTTTTTGAAACGGAGTGCTCCTACATTGAAGCAACAGTTAAAGAATTTCTGTCCTGGACTGCCAATTTGAGTGAATCGCATGTTGGGCCATTTTCTGACTATAACTGCAAGGAATTCTGGGCTTACGCTGATTACAAGTACATTGCCCAGCTTTTTCAGGACAAACCTGCCATCTTTCAGGTAAATCTTGTGAATTTCCCCCTCTAAAAAAGGCAATCGGCTTGTTTTAATATTTGTCAAATATTTAATACTATATTATTACCATTATTATTATATTGTATAAATAATTCAATATTATATTCAGTTTAAGTAAAATAGACAAGACGCTACTCATTTTCTCTTGCTGTCAATCACGCAAGACCTTATCAAGCACCATATTGTCCCACTTGCTTTTTTTCCACATGCCAGTTATGCTTGAGTGCGACCCATTTTTCATGAAGTGGCGCTCTACAGCACACGGGGCGCGTCAATGACATCAGCTTTGATCAATAAACACAGTCGAATGTTCATTAGTATGTATTGCCTTGTCTCCTGAGGATGCTTACCATTATTTTATGAGCTCTCTGAAACCGTTTATTAGCCTAGAGTTATTATATCTCCTTATTTTTATTACAACAATAGGAGTAACAGATATGAAGAGCAATTAATCAGTACTTGCTGTTTTACTATTTGTGTAAAACATATCCTATGGCACATCAGTGTCATTCCGTAGATATTTAATGATGTTTTGTGCCATTTTGTTTTGTTTTCCCCAGCCAAGGGAACAATAACCTAATGTTCGTGTCTAGCTCTCAGTTTTTGTAAATCATAATAAATGCTAATGAGGTGCCAATATGCCAGCTAGGGCACCGGGAGCAGACATGGGCCTCTCTTAAATGATGAATAGGATAGTTTAAACATTGCTGAGGGCTTGATTACATACCATCTCGTTTACAGTCCTCTGGACATGGTAATGGTTTCATTATCTCCCTTCAAGGGCAGCATCGCTGAGAGTTTCTTGGTGGTTATATTGAAAAGAATTGACATCAAATAGTTGTTTGCTCTTTGTAAACACAAACATTATAACTGCAGGACGTGGTTTGGTCCGACTTTGGCTTTCCTGGCCGAGATGGACGAGACAGCACACTTTGGATTGGCACACAGGGTGCTAACACTCCATGTCACCTTGACTCTTATGGTTGCAATCTTGTCTTCCAGATCCAAGGCAGGTAAGAACAGGCTCTGGCTCAGACATTACACAGGCTTTGTGGCAAAAATAGCACCAGAAGGGACAAACAAGCCCAAGATCTAAGCAGTTATTCCGTTTGCTAACATTATTCCATTTCAATCAGTGTTACTTTAGCATTATTTCTATAATATTATTGTGTTCACATTTTGAAATAACTTTTATTGTGTTCACATTTTGAAATAACTTTTATTTTTATATGGTTATTTTTATTAGTTTAGGTTTTTTTTAAATATTTGTTTAGTTATTTTAATTTTAAACTTCGCTGTTCAAGTTTCGTGGCCTCAGTGCATCGCGGATTTTTCAAAAATATTCATCGAAAAATAAGAATTCAAAAATACCGCCATATCGGCAGCCGATATAGCGGAAAGCAGCGTTGTTTTATCGTGATGCAAGAGAAACGGTTTCCCAGGATGCCAGAAAAAGAGAGAAACTCTCTCAGAGTCTTTGTACACACCCACGAGCACTCAGACAAGGCACGTGATTGGTTCCCGGCGCGAGTGGATGTATCCCGTGAGCTGATTGGCTGATCCTACTTCGCGGATTTTTACCTATCGTGGGAGGGTTCCTTTGTGTACATTAACGCGGTAAACAAGGGATCACTGTAGTACTTAAACTTTTTGTTTCAGTTAGTTGATAAGGCAGCATTTAAAAAATCTGTTTGTTTTTAATTTAATGTTTATATTTTATTTTAGCGTTATTTCAATCAACAAATATGATTTTTAATAGTTGTAGTTTACCCTGCTAAAACATCCAGTACATGTTGTGTAAAAGCCAGCCAGAGAATGTATGATTTAGATTTTGCTGTCCTATTTTAGCAATATCTGTCATATAGTAGGTAGTAAATTCAATTGAAGTTTTTGACATATATTACAAACGATATGCCCTCTTAAATGCCCCTGAAAATCAATTATACGTAGTGAATTTCATCATCATTTAATGAAAGAATCCATAACGCTACTATTTTATTGTATTTTTCTGCACTTGTATAACCCCTTTTGGTTTTATGGTTTGACATTAGGTGAAACTAGTTTTAGATGACCAGCTGTCGATAGACCCCTGAACAAGATACTGTAAGCCTGAGGCAAAACTGCCAGTTTGGCTTATTCTGTGAACATGGTTTAGAGGAACACCATGTGATTTCTTTAAATATTGACAAGAACGCTATCTCTTATGTTAGGGTTCCTGATCCAATCCTGAGCTGTTGAAAGAAAGCCATTTTTCTTCTGCATTCGAAAGAGCAGTGATAAACGGAAAGTTCAGTGATGTGAACAGCTATTGAGATATGTTATTTGCTCCATTGAGAGAAGCAAATCTGACAATGGAGAACCTCTTCCTCCATCTTATCTCTCTGTGGAGATTGTCTTGTCTCTGTAATTGCTTATTGAGACTCCTCTTGTCAAGATGGCCTGTAACAGAAATCACAGCATTGTATAATACCTCTTGGAAGTAGGCCTGTAACACTTTGAGAAAACTAGCTCATCCGTAAGCATTCCAGTTCATATCAATGGCAGTTGCTCGGCTGGTGTCTTCAGTAGCTACGCAACCTGCATGCTGAAAATATTTCCTCCACAAACTAACGTACTGACAATGCTGAAAACTAACCAGAATTCCCATTCATCTCAAACGCAGTTGTTTGGTTAGCGCAGCTGTGACATGAAAGGCAACAAACAAGGAAAATATAATCTGTCACACTTCTTATGAGCCCTCCAAAAAATGTGGCTGTGGTGAAACTTTGTATAATATAATGAAATATTTGTGATTGATATATTAGTTTGTCAAAGCTCAGTGGTATCTCACTAAAGTAATTCTTTCACCAGAAAACGATGGCATCTCTTCCCTCCCGATGACACAGCCTGCCTCTACCCAACACGTATCCCATACGAGGAGTCCAGCGTGTTCAGCCAGGTCAGCGTGGTCCATCCAGACCTGAAAAAGTTCCCAGCATTCAGAAGAGCTCGAGTCCATACTGTTACTCTGCAGCCTGGTCAGGTAGGCCTGTATGAATTTTTTGACAATTTGGACACGACTACTAATTCTTATTATTAGCCACATTTTAGAATGCAGTAATACCTCAGTTTATGAGTGACTTTGTATACGAGCAAATCGGTGTACGAGCATTGTATCGGAGTGCGAGAACATTTTTCCCCGCCCACGTGCATTTTTTTGTGGAAAGGTCCTAACGCTCAGTATCTTTGCGGCCATTTTTACTGGAAATATCCTAACGACAGCCTCTCATAAAGCCTATCACCCCTTAACTCGTTCATTCTCTCAGCGTCGCTCGGTTTGGCTGCATCATTCACCACAGTGATACTTTTATAAGTGATTTACAGTTTCACCTCGTGTTGTTAACATTAATTGTGATCGCTATTGTTCACGTAGTGAAATATATACGTACAGTACAGCATATAGAATATGGCCCTCAAGACGAGTAAGAAAGAAGGTAGGAATTTCTCCCTTTAAGCAGTAAAACTCCCTCCTCTCATCTCCATCACACCTGCAGCGACGCTACTCAAAGCTGAAGTGCGTTACAGTAAATTGTCAAGTATTTTTTAGAGTTTAATTGTCAATTATTAATTCGTATTTATTTGAGATCTTAATGGTTATAATTTTAACTGTAATTAACAGGGTAAAACCAAAAAAATATTTAAAATGGGCATTTATGATCGTGTGGAACGAATCAAATGATTTTTATTGCATTCTTATGGGGAAAACTGTTTTGGTGTACGAGAATTTTGGGTTACGAGCTCGCTCTTGGAACGAATTAAACTCGTAAACCGAGGTATTACTGTAGTACAAAATATCACAAATGGGAAGGATCCGATGCATCCTAGGATGATATCCTTGAAATATCAAAAACACATAAAATATCTATGACTTAATGTTAAATTAGAAATGAAAAATTAATAAACATGGTATATATGCAATACTAATACTACACTGAGTTACCTTTTGCTTAATAATTAATCCATAATTTCTTGCCAACATAAATCCAAAATGGCGATGAAAACGGTGCAGCAACTCTGCGTATACAACACTTAATTATATTCTTGCTATCGTCATAAGAAATAATTATATTCTTGTTGTACAGTCATAGGAAACCCAAAAGTGTTTTTATCCTTTGTGACTAGTACGATATTCAATTAGCCATAAAGATCACGTTTATTTTGTTATAATTTTTTATTGTAGCTGAAGTAAGTGCGTTGAACTTTCTTCTTCAATCCAGAATGGCATATAGAATGGAAGTAGATTTTTTTTTTTTTTTTTACTGTGCCCTCTACTGTACAGGTTTGAATTTGCATTTCCTTTGTCCTGAAGCTTATTTATTTCACTTTTGGTCTGAAGGGCCTTTATATTTTTTTAAAAACCATACAAGCAAGCCAAGCCATGCCCAGCCCAGGTAATGTAGTAATGTAACACATTACTTTCCATAAAAATTAAAACAATCAGTTAATTTTTTTAGGGAGCAACTTTTAAAAGTAACTTTCCCCAACACTGGCCTTTAAGCATATTAAAAACAACACATGGACATGTATACAACATTAAAAACTAGATTCTTTTTGCACTTTTTTTTCACAGTTTAATTATTTTCATTAATCACAAATTGTATTGCCTGCAAAGCTAATTTCAAATGTGTTGTCGTAAGTTGTTTGCAAGCGAAAGGGATTGTTTGAATCTCAGATATTGCATATGTACAATATTGCTAATGTACAATTATGCAATTCAGTTAATATCTGTCCATAAATTACCAAGTGATGTCATGGATTTCCAAAACTTTCAATATAACATTCCCTGAGTGTCTTTTTGGATCCTGTATCACAACAGTTGGTCTCCTAAGTGTATATTTGAGTGTCGCGTCGATGAATCAGACAGCAGCAGAATAAAGCTGTGTGCATGTTTTGTAGCACATCCCCCTCCTTCAGATTCCAGCAGCGTGTGTGAAACCTCTCTGATCAAGCTCTTTGAGAGGCGAGACAGTGGCAAGGCAATTAGCGGCGGTCCAACACAGCGAGTGTACTCTCCGGGAGCACTCACACTTTTCACTGCATACTAATGAAGACGGGAGACACAAACTTCCATTCTCTGAGAGGGCTAACACTGCTCCACTACCTCTCGCTGCAAATACATGGGAAAAAATCAGCAAAGGTACTTACAATGTACCTTGAGTTCTGGAATGTTAGAGGTAAAAACAAATATATATATTTTTAATTAAATGAAAATTAGAAATGTTGTCTTGGCAACGAACTGAAATAAAATAAATTGAAAGTAAACTGCTATTATTATTATTATTATTATTATTATATCATTAAAACTAAAACTGAGATAAAAAATATATTTTTAAAAATTCAAAATAAAAAATAATAATAAAAAAAAGACAAAAACCATATAAACGTTTAACATTAAAATGAAAACTGACATATGAAAACAAAAAGCTAATTCAAAACACTGATACAGACTATAATAATAATATGTAAATAACACTGTTGAAAACACATTTTTATCCTTGTATCATTTTCTTTTTTTGAATAAAGTTCCATATTAACTCTGTGGCTACTTTAATTTGTTTCTATGTTTCATGACCATTGACTCTGTTTGTTTTCTTTTTCACGGATTTGTTTCTGACATTTAGCTAAATGTGTGTTCACATCATAGAGAGTTTGCTTACAGTAGATACAACTGATTGACCTCATCTAGTCCTATAAATATTGCTAGGATAAAGTTTCTTTTATGACCCAAATGATGTGATGTTATATAGAGCACAGCTGCCACCTTGTGGTAAATAGTATTTCAATATGCACTTTACATACTGTATAAAGAGTTGGGTCCAAAACTCTGAGATCAAATGTTATATTTATATATGGTTTACAATATATTATTAGTATTTTAAAAAATTCAAAGAAAAGTTATAACCATAATCCTCCTGAATGTCTGGGTCATATTTGTAACTATAAACATCTGACTTCTTTGTAAAGAAACTCAGATGCTCATGCTTCCACTGAAGGAAAAGCTACTCTTTGGATCATTCTAAGGATTTACAGAAATATTTGGACTTCATGCCACTTGAGTGCTGCTGTCATTAAAGCAAAAGAGGAACGAACAAAATGCTTGACAAATTTGATCTGAAATTCATTGTAATAATTCAACTTTGCACTCAAATTGCTAAGCTAATAATAGGTTATAAAATCTATATTAATAGTACAAATCACTGCTGTTGTCTTTCATCAGGTTCTGTTTGTCCCCAGACACTGGTGGCACTATGTGGAGTCTGTGGATCCTGTGACTGTTAGTGTGAACTCCTGGATTGAAATAGTAAGACACTTTTGCCTTAATGGCTCTGCTGATTTATTTCAGTTGTTAATTCAATTCAAGTTTATTTGTATAGCAAATTTTCACACCGCACATCACATAAAACAGCTTTATAGTTTCAGTATTAAAATTTAGGACATTATGAAATTATCAAAGTAATGTCCATATGGCAGTAATGTATGGCTATAATATAGTACGTGATATGTGGTTTGTTAACGTCACGTATTGAGTTAAAAAGACGCAATGAATGTTAGATGGCAGTTACAACCTGTGCTTGTATTGATTACGATATAATAATGATATTACAATACAAGTATATTGTATGTTGATCCACAGATGTTATCACCTGAAATCATTGCAAAGCTGGATCCAAACTGGGCATCCCGAGGTAGAAACGGGGTAGAATTAGCATAGCTGATTGTGTATTTGGTACCATTTCATCAGAATAATTGAAGTACAAGTTTATGTGAAGTATTATGTGCATGTTTTGCTAAAGAGATGTCTTTAAATCTAGATAAGTAGTCTATTTAATCTAGACAGTGTCTGAACCCTGAATATTATCAGGGAGGCTGTTACAGAGTTGAAGAGTCAAATGTGAAAAGTCTTCCTTTAGTAGACTTTGATGCCCTTACTACTATATGTACTAAGTGCAGAACTTTGTGACCTTAAAGAGTGTGATATAAGATTGGTTAAATTCAAATGAACTAGACCTTTTGGGGTTTTATAGATAAGCAGTATTAGTGTAGAGATGATAACATTGGTGTGATGATATGGGCCTTGTAAGAACTCTAGCAGCTGAATGTTATCTTATTTTTTGAGGATGCAGGAAAACCACCTAGTAGTGCATTACAATGCAGTTGTGTGGTAACACGTTCTGTTGTCAGGTTAGGTGAAGGGATGAGGCGAGGACTCAAAGATGCGAAGAAATGGGGATTTTATTATAACAAAAAGGAAACCAAAAACTACCTCGAGGGGGGAAAAACAAGACTGGACTGACTGGAACAGGAAACATCCAGGATGGGAACAAGGCAGCACGTCAAAATATGACGACGAAACGGCACAAGATAGCAAACATGGAGGGATTAAGTACACACAGGAGGAAGGGTAATTGAATGGGGAAACAGCTGAGACAAATAAAAACTAATGACAAGGAAACAAGGTGGGTAGGGTTAACAATGACAAGACACGAACACGCAGCCAATGCGAACGCGCATCGCTGCGTGTCCACATTAAACAAAGACAGCGCGCAGCTGGTGACAACCAAACTGCGCGTGCGACACCAAAACACAACATGAAAGCACACGGCCGAAGTAAACACAAACCAAGCAGAGCTTGAAACCGCGCCCACTCACATAACGGAGAGCACGTGAGAACGAGGAACCACTCGGTTCGCGCGCTCACGACAAAGAACACACAAGTTATGAAAGTCCGAACCCCGACACAAAACAGAACCAGACCAAATTATCGGGACCGGACATCATAACCCGCACACAAGACGTTACACAGACAAGAGCGCGTGCGGCTCAAACCGTCGAATCTGCACGCACACACAACAAACACGAGACATTACGGTAGTGTCAGAGCTCTGCCACAAAACCAAGAAATGATTAGACCGAATGTGGCAGAACCCTGACATCTGTAAATTGGCAATGTTTCCCAGGTGGAAGAACGTCTAGGTTACTATTGTATGAGACATCACGTCAGAAGTGAACCGATGAATTGGGATCTTCGAGTGTAATTAAATGAGCCAATACACACTAGCATACGAGATTTACACATTCAGTTTTTCACAGAGGAGCCGAGCTAGTGGCTAGTGGTCGTCGTCTTCACCTAGGTGTCAGAGGGTGTCTGGTCTCTGAGAAAACAGGAATGCACTAGGGCTGTCGCGAGGAGCATGAGTTCTGGGAACCAGGTCCTGTTGGGCCAGTAGGGTGCAACTACAAAGACCGGTTCCTTGTCCTCCCTGAATTTGCACAGTGTCTGTGTGAGTAGCCTCACTAGGGGAAACCCATATTTGCGTAGGCCCCAGGGTCAGCTGTGTGTCACCGCGTCTGTGCCGAGGGTCTGCCTATTCACCAAAGTAGCCCTCTGCAGGGCAGCAGACAAGCTAGATCAGGGTATAGGAGAGGGTATTGGATTCTTCCCGCAGTTGGTGCATAACTCCTTCACAAATGCCAACTCGGTGTGCATCCAGAAAAACACGGTGGAATAACATCTTTAAAAAGATGCAGTGTCACACCCTTGCTTGCTCGTTTTGGGAAATTCTGAAGTGCACAGGGGAAGGTTGCAGCACAACTCAGCAGGACTGAGCCTGCAGCTGTGTGTGTCTGGAAAAAGCTCTTTCTGTAGCAGGAAGCAGCAATTACCGCTGAAGCTTTATCACTCGCAACACTGAAGAGGCTTCCCCACGACTCGAAGTTTATTTGAGCAGTCAGAAGACGAACTGCTTGGCTCGAAAGCGAAAAGCTAAATATGCTTTTGCACACAATCTTCCTTCTATACCCGCTTCGCAGGGCAGAGCATGATGCAAATCTCTCACGGCAATGTGCATTGGCTTGTTTAGTTACACTTGAAGATGAGTGGGTTCTCAGGCGAGATCCCAATTCGTCAGTTCACTTCTGAAGTAACGTCGAACATGCAAACACTGTTTCTGTAACATGGGAATATGTTACAGTACCGACTGCTCAAACTATCTGGATGGTTTATAGTACAATTATATAAGAAATTGAATACTCAAGATCACTCTATTTCATGTGTACTTCAGTCTTCATATGATGGGATTTCCTTTTCTTTTTTCTTTGCTGTAGGACATGGACGATGAGGCCAGAGTGGGAGAAGCTCTCACTAAGACCATTGTGTGTGCCCTGAAAAGCGCCCCCAGCTTAGACAACAACGACCACTGGCTCAATCCTACTGAGGTATTCAGTGCGTATGGTACAGTGCATAAGAGATTTATTGAAGAACTGGCCTGAGATCTCAGTAAAATAAAACAATAAAACAATTGAAAAGGTAACTGTGACCTTTTTGCTCACAATTGCGAGTAATAAAGTCAGAACTACGTGATAACACTATTGCGAGTTATAAAGCACAATTCTTTTCTTTATATTTTACTTTAGTCTCATAATTCTGACTTAATACTTAGTTACGAGATATAATCACACAATTTCGACTTTTTTACTTGCAATTGTGAGAGAAAAAGTCAAGACTTGTGAGATAAAGTTGAAATTGCTTTTTTATTATTATTATTATTATTATTATTATTATTATTCTGTGGCAGAAATAGTAAAGCAATGAAAGTTCTGCAAAACCAAGTTTCATCTTGATTTTAGATTAAAAATAAATGAATATACCAAATTTTTTGTTGTTTTTGAAAGGAAATTAATAATTGTATTCCACAAGGATGCATTAAAAGTGACCGTAAATAAATGTATAATGTTACAAAAGAACTATTTCATGGGTGAAAGTTGGCAAAACTGAAAATACTGAAACTTAAAGCTGGGGGCCTGGGGGCCAGGGGTCTAGGGGGCCGGAGGCCCCCTGGAAGCTCCTGCATTCCTTGCAAATTATTGTGTAGAAACGACCTCTCCTGGCAACTTGCAGCTACTATAAAAAGGGTGTGAAATAAGTATTTCAAGTTAGCAGTTGAGAAAATATTCACCAATTTTGGGAGTTCTAAATTATTACTAGAATCCTTCAGAAGTATTGTATTCTATAACTCTGTCATTGGTTTTGCTTCTGCATCTGTTGTTCTATAACTAACATTTATATTTAATTTTGGTTTGTTACTTAATTCACTTTCTCTAATCACCACAATCCATTACATCATCATCAAAAAAGACACAAATACAGGTGTTTGTTAACAGTGCATTTTAGTATTGTATTTTCATTGGTAGCACATGAGTTTTACATGTGAAGTGTAATATGAATTGAAATATTGAATATGCACTATGAACACAAAATTGCACACCAAGCCAACAGTCCCGACAACATGCAATTACAGAAACAAGTATACCCATAAAATAAACAAGCACAACTGTAATACTGTGATTTGAAAACAAAAGGTCTTCATACTTTCTCGGAGTGCTACTCATGTCAGTGAAAACCTAGTAAACTAACACTGGTTAAAAACTAATAGCAAGTAAACAATTTTAGCATTAATGAAGATCCATCTAAACTTGTTTTAAACATCCAATAAATGTCACTGTCTTCAACAATACACAAAGATATACACTATTTACAATGCTCTTGACTTTGCTATCTTAGCTTCAAGCTGCTTCGTGTTATAACCAAATTCTTCATTTTTTTCAGATTACTTTTAAAATTTGCGAGCGTTGTTTTCTTGTACCTGTTGTTGTCCTCAAGCGAGTGTAAATTTAAAAATACGATTGGACGCCGGAGTCTCACTGACCAATCAGAATCGCCGACACAACTGCACTCCGCGCGGTTCGTCTGTCGCCCACCCGGAACTTCTCGGGTAATTCTCTACGTAATCACATTATCTCCGAAGATCGCCGAGTAGGTACGATTGGTCTGTCGCCATGGACATTGGTCTGTCGGTCTGTCGCCCTGTACCCCCCCCCCCCCCCCCCCCGAACTGAAATCTCAACGGATTTACGCGATTTGGAAAAACGGTTCCTGGCGAGGTTCAAAATACGGAATTCCGTCATAATACGGAAAACTTTCACCCATGCTATTTCAAATAAATGCTTTTTTAAATTTACTTTATATTCCTCAAAGAATCCTGAAAATGACATCGCAGTTTCCACAAAAGTACTAAGCGACCAAATCAGCATATTAGAAACATGCAGCTTTACCATCAAAGGCATAAAGTACATCTTAAAATATATCAAGTTATTTTAAATTGTAATAATATGTAACAATAACAATGTAACCTTTGTTGGCATAAGAGCCTTCTTTAAAAACATTACAAAATCGTACCAACCCCAGATTTTTTGACTGGTAGTGTATATTTGTGGTGAAATGATTGCGGTTTCATTTTAAGATTTAAAAAAAAAAATTTTCATTTCAGTTTTTATAAGTATTCAATGTAATTTCTCAGTTGATTTGAACTCACAAAACGTGAGTAGAATATAATATAGAAACATTAGGTTTACAAACAAGTTTTGATGGAGCAGAGTTTTACACACTTACGCTGATTGTGCGTTTGGAAAGGATTTATGTAAAAAAAAAAAGTTTTAATGACATAGCTTAACTGCAGAGTATGTTTTCTTTTTGTGTTTCTTAGGACAGAGTGTCTTCTCATGATGAAAACATGCAGTACTTGAACCTAGCGCTAAAGGCCTGCATGGACAAGAGGAGAGATGATAATGAAGGCCGGTCCTTGCTTGCGGTCCAACCTCGAGCAGAGGCGGGAAAACGGGACTCCAGTGGCCTGTTAAAAACTCCACCTCCTTTTGTTGTTCCCTTCGGACCATATCTCATTCCTGTTATTTTGGCTCAGAAACCTAAATACAACTGCCCAAAGGACACATCTTGTTTAAAGTGCAATGACCCCTCGCAGACAGAACAGAGAAGTGACATTGAATTTTGTCAGAGATCTAGTCAACATGCGCATCAGGAAGCAGGAAGCCCAGAAACATCAGGAGGAGGTGCTGGTATGCAAATATCCACCAATGATATGCTAGAGTTCCTGGTACACCCTGATGTCATCACTCAAGTCACAAAGCTAATCATGTGCCGACAAAGAGAACTTCAGTCCTAATTTGTACCTGATGGACAGTAGCTTTATCAATAAAATATCCCATGCTTATTATGTTTTTGATTCCATAAGTCTTTACAAATGATCAGTTGTCAAGAATGTTTAATAATCATTAGTTTTCCATACCCAAAGTAATTAAAAATATTAAAAAAATATACAATGTGGGATTAGATGTTCACATTTTTAAGCATGTAATTGAAATTACTAATTTTGTAATTGTGTGTTTTTTCCCCCCCTTACAACCATTTTACAAAGTATTTTATACAAAGTAAATTATAGTTTCTTAAATACTGAAATCTGATCTGTAATTACATGCATAATATCACACATATATATGCCCTTTCCCCCCTTCCAGTTACTACAAAAAAAAAATCACAGGCATCCTATACTATTAACAAATTGTCATTTATAAAAACGAATCCCATTTGAATACTGCAAGACTGACAAATTTGAGCTTTAAAATGTGCAAATAGCATTGTTGGACTAACAGTTTTAGAAATTATGTTTTTACACTACTGTTTGGGGTTAGTAAGATAAAAAAAACATTTTTTTTAAATGTGTGTGTGTATATACACATATATATACACACACACTTTATTCAGCATAGTCTAACTTGCTAACACGGTCAAAAATTAACCGTACAGGCTTTTGTTATTCTAAGAAATTAAATAAAAAAATATTTTCTCACAAATATTGAGCAGCACAACCATTTTCAACATTGATAATTAAAAACGTTTCTTGAGTACCGAATTACGATATTAGAATGATTTTTCTAAAGCATAATGTGACATTGAAAACTGGAGTAATAACTGATGAAACTTTAGCTTTGCCATCACAGAAGCAAGTTACATTTTAAAATACATTTAAATATTTATTTTTAATTGTAATAATATTTCCCAATTTCACTGTTTTTGTTTTTTTAATCTAACAAATGCAGCCTTGGTAAGTGTAAGAGACTTCTTTAAAAAACATTTATTATCTTACCGACCCCAAATCTTTGAATGTTTGCATTTGTAAAGTCCATCACATTCTTAACGATTTCATTTCATAACTGCTCAAATAAAGGTAGCATATCATGTAAAAGCATAATTGTAATAATAATTCAGCACAGTAAATTTCTCTTATGTGATCCCTGATCAGTACAGTTCAGCGAAACGCCACAAAGGCCTTAGAACAAAATAACATAACAGAATTTAGCTTAAATCACAATGAATGGATTTGTACAGTACGCTATGAAATGTCATTTTGCTACATCTTGGTTTGCTTTGCACCCGTGGCTGACATGGCAATCTCATTTTCCTTACTGTTCAGACTTTTCATTTTCTCTTCATCTGAGTCCTCTCTGAAAATCTTGTCCAGCTGATCTGGATCCACGTAGGTGTAGAAATAGGCCATGATGGAGAAGATGATGCTGACGGCCACCAAAAGGCTAGCAAAAAGAAGGAACTCCACCCACTGTATTTGAAATAAGTGGTTTATCAGTGTAGGATCTACGCATTAAAACCATACAGGCATTTATAAGAAAGCTTACCTGTTCCATCCCAGCCCCCTCTGCCACAATCAGTACAATGACATTTCCAAATGCCACAGTCATAAGCCAACCAGCCTGGAGAACAGACTTCATGCTTGCCGGTGCCTACACACAAAAGCATAAGAATGAGAGAAGAATACACTCAAGCTAAAAGCACAAGGCATTTGATAGACTTACCTGTGAGTAGGAAAACTCCAAACCAGTGATGGAGAACATCACTTCTCCAGCAGTGAGGAAGACATATTGTGGAATCTGCCAGGCGATGTGAAAGTTGTTGGCTTGGACATCCTCCATCTTTCTGAGTGTTATATCATTGTTTTCCTGTAGAAATGAACCATATCGGTGTCTAGATATTGAAAGCATAAAAGCATTTTTTTTTCTTGTTTTGAAATATTTATGTGCAGTATGTAACATTGACAGGTTGTTTGCGCCACCTCAGAGTCAACGCTCATGTGGGTTGCCAGATTGTGACGATAAAACAGGAGCAAATGCAATTGACAGTAGAAGGTGACGAGCATTTATCCATATTTTATATGTCTCTGGACAAATTGATACCAAGGCTTTTTGAGTTGGGATATATAATCTCTATGACTGCACTTAAGCTTTTGTTTTCTGACAACTGGCAACTCAGAGGTGTTGAAGTACTATTGGGTAAACTGGCGGGAGGTGAGATCTCACAGACCAAAACAAAAACAGACAGGGAAGGCATGTTTTAATGTAGAATAACTAGCTGAAGCATTGTTTTTCACAATTTTTTTTCCATATTATGGTACTGACAGACTACACATTAAATTAAATATGCTGTATTTCTTTAAATCAAATGGAACTTGGTTTAATACTTTATCCAATTCAATGACATCGAATAGAATTATTAACTTAATGTATACTTTCTGAATAAAAATATTAATTTCTGTAAAACAAATCTTTTGAACGGTAGTGTACAAGCCATGGCAGATGAGGGATTCGTTAAGGAAGCGCGTTTAAACAGTCATTGTCTGCTGTCTGTTGTCATTGTGAAGCAGAAATGTTTTGATAAAGTGAGGTTGTAGAACTGAACGTTATATCATCTCATTTACCAGCAAGAACAGCCACTAAAAACCTCACCCAATTTCTCATTGAGTTCAGCCCTTATAAAGAACACAGTAAACTACATCTTAAACTTTGCAGTAAAGTAGAAGTTGCAGAAAAACATTAACTAGAAGCTGAACTCCATCACCCACCTGTCCGAGTATGACGGTGTAGAAGGCACCAAAATCAAGAAGTCCCAGATCGATTTCATGTCGACTGGAGTCTGTTTCACAAACAACGCTATTGTATCTGAAAGAAGGATGAATGCACAAATGAAAAACTGTGATCAACTGGAGGGGCTGCTTTATTACATACATAAATACATACACGCATAGATAAGGAAACATACGTAATGTATGATCAATATACTCACTCTCCCCTTGGCACGCTTATATTGTGAGAGATCCCATAATTGGCAGGAGCATAAAATCCATCTGTCCCAACAGTTATGTTGATATTCTCAGTGTGGGTATTGATAAACCTGCAAAAGACAAAAGAATACTGAAAAACGATTTCAGGCTATCTCAGATACTTTGTCAAAGGTAAGCTTGAAGGTTTTGATAATTGAAGCAAAGCACTAAAGTTTAACAAAGCTGTTAAACAGTAACTTGAAACAATGTAAAACTATGTTCTGCAAGTATTCATTTACCTTACATACGCAGCCCCAGATTCAGATTTGGTGATGTGATCTTTCACCTGTATTTATTTTAATAATGTCAAATTATTTATAGTGATGTATATTACTACAAAAAAGATATGTATATGTTGGTAGAATCTGTAATAATATTCCACAACTCACCAGTTTGCATACAGTGCCACCACTCGGCTGTGCAGGACGGTGCAGGAAGAGACTGTACGCGGTGTGTTCTGTGAATGTGAGTCCACACTGGTAATCTTCCCCTTTGTGACTGACAGTCACTGTCTGGAGCTGGGATACGCCAGTAAGTGGAAGGCTTGTGTATCCTGAAGGATCCTGTATTATAAAAAGATCTTTTGTTTACTGACTAAACCTAATCAAATAAAGCAACAGCACGAGTTGCAGAGCGTTACAGCACTTTTAGAATGGGTCTAGAGCAGTGGTTCTTAACCTTTTTGGAAGTACTGAACCCCACCAGTTTCATATGCGCATTCACCGAACCCCGGGGCCCATCGCACCCGAACCCCCGGTACTGGGGGCGGGGGGGGGGGGGGGGGGAGAGTCAAGAGTCACTATAATAGTTATAGCACCCGAACCCCCGGTTTATGATGAACCTGCACATCAAAGAGCATCAGCGAAATTCGCAATAATATTATTACACTTAAACTTAACGAATAAATATAACGTTAATCATTCAAGTTTTGCATTTTTAATGCAACAAGAACAGCAGTCTTAGTTAAAGTCTGTGTAATATATAAGATGCAATCTATAGTAACCTCTTATATACTGATGATTTATCATTCATGTTCTTTAATTATATCATTGATTAGCACACTGACTTTAACAGCAGTTCTATTTCCTATCGTTCCAGACCGCCAGAGGCAGTGCTGTAGCACTAGTGGAAAATCCCTCGTGCTCGCGCTTGACCGAGAATCGAATAAAAAAGTTGTCACCTCGTGACTCATGACGTGTCTTCATCTATAAAACACCTTAACACGTCATAATCGTTCTCTTTCTCATTCTCGCCTGATTGAATCGAAGAGACGATATTTTGTGCAGCTTGTTGCTGAAGAGTTCTTCAGGACATTCACGAGCTGTTTCGTCATTGTCATCGCATCAATTTAGGATTTTCACTTTACGAGTGATATTGATAAGCATAACGCTTTGGAGAGGCTTCAATCTTCTGGCTGCCTGTAAGTTTGAACGCTTCATGCCTGTAAGTTTGAACGCTTTAGTAAACACGCACTCGGAAGCCCTGGTTGCCTTGGCTTGAGAGAGAGAGCGCGCGCTGTTTGTGTGTGCGCCGGCGCGCGCGTCACTGTGCGAATATCAACGGCTTTTCCCTCCGGATTGAGGTGAGTATTTAATTTGCTATGCCTGTAAATTTGAACGCTTCAGTAAACACGCACTCGGAAGCCCTGGTTGCCTTGGCTTGAGAGAGAGCGCGCGCTGTGTGTGTATGCGCGCGCGCGTCACTGTGCTAATATCAACGGCTTTTCCCTCCGTATTGAGGTGAGTATTTTACTTGCTATGGATGTGCTTAGGTGCTCTACATGCCCTAACACAATGGATATCATGGATGGCCATCACCAGTGTCCTGCGTGTCTTGGTATGGATAATCTTAATGAGGCATTGTCTGACCCGTGTCCGGAATGCTCTATAATGCCGCTCGCGGTACGACGCGCGCGTCTCGCGGGCCTGGAATCCAGATCGGAAGGTTTGTTACCTTCCAGTTTTACTGCCGTTGATCGTAAGCGGAAACAAACATTTCAAAATGAAAAGAAAGGTAAGAAGACTAAATCGTCGGATTTAGCACGCAAGGTCGATCAGCTGTCTTCTGCGGTACAGTTGTTATTGCCGCTCCTAACTAAAGCGCAACCTAGTATGGGGATGCAAGAGAAAGGGTGGCCTGAATCATCGCCGATCATGCATACGGCACAGGAGATAGATGTGATGTCAGTGGCTGCCTCTGACTCACTTTTTGAAGTTACTCCAGCAGCCTCAGGTACTGAGGAAAATTTGCCTGCCGATCAATCGCGTCACTCTGGTAGTGAGACTGTGTCTGTGAGATCGGGTGGGTCAACTTCAGTTGTTGCATCACTGGAAGGAACTTTAAAAGCAATGCTGGCACCGCATTAATCTGGATCACCCCCCAAGCAGCAGTGGGCTCTGAGAATGTTTTTCTACGTCGGGCACAGAGAGCATCCTTTACAATGCCTCACTGCAATGACTTTACATCAGTGTTGGTGTCTGCACTGCAAAATTCATCAAAGGCTATTCGTCCGGATCAGTTAGCCCGCACACTGGCTGTGATGCAGGACCCAGAAGCAGTGGGACTTGGTAGCATGCCACCTATAGAATCTAGTGTGGCTGCACTCATTGTGTCTCCTGATGAGGCACTTCGTGAAAACGTGTGCTGTCCTAATGTTGAGTGCAGACGTACTGTCGAACTACTGTCTCGGACATACAATTCCACAGCAAGCCTTGGCTGTGTTTCTAACTCTTTGGCCCGTATGCTTGTGGCCTTACACTCCTCTCTGAGTGAAGCTTCATCTGACCCACTAGTGGTGGACCTAACTGAACTTGCACTGCAGGCCATGGGTGTTATTGCTAACCACTATGGCACAGCTTTAGGGACTCTTGTGCAAGCTCGACGGCAAGTGTGGTTGGCCCAATCCTCCTTACTAGAGGTTTGTCGGAATAATTTGAGACGGCTGCCATTGGTACCTGGGTGTGTTTTTGGCCCAGCTGCACAGGAAGCTTTGGACCGACGAGTGTCTGTCTCTGAAGCTCGTTTGCGTCATGTGGGAAGAGCCTCAGGATCCAGGCCCCCTCCAGCAGCAGCTGGTGGCCATTATCACAATGTTGGGGTGAGACAAACGTATAAGCCTCCTCAGCATTTCCAACAACGGAATACACACGCTCCTCCACCCCCCCAGACGTGGTGGGACTCAGCTGCGTGGACATCAGTTTCTCACACGACACACAGGCCCCCAACGAGGCCCCCCGCCTCTACAGAAAAGCGTTCAGGGGACCGTTGACGCAGGAAGGTTGACAGTGGGCTGTTTCACTGAAAGTCAAGAAATCTGAATCGGTTTCTAAAGTTTTGCCATTTCGAATGCTACACGCAGACGATGTATTGCAGGCCGTTATGCCACAAGATTGGTTTGTAACAATAGATTTGAAGGACGCCTATTTTCATGTTCCAACTGTTCCAGAACACAGGCGATTCCTTCGGTTTGCATTCATGGACCAAATATTTCAGTTCAGGGTTCTTCCGTATGGTCTGGCTCTGGCACCAAGAGTTTTTTCCAAGTTTGTCCAGGCAGCGTTGGAACTACTCCAAAGGTCAGGCATGAGAGTTTTGCCATACCTGGACGACTCGCTTGTTTGTGCAGCATCACCCCATCAAGCAGTGGACCAAGCACGTCATCTGTTGGACCATGTTGCGGCTTTGGGAATTGCAGTAAATTGTGACAAATGCAAGCTTGTCCCAGTGCAGTCGATCAGCTTCATACGCACTGTTCTCAACTCCGTCACGATGTTGGCTGTTCCAACACCAGAGAGAGTAACGTCAATTCTGAGGGCTGTACGACAGCTTCAGGTTGGCCACACTCAGAACTACATTGTTCTCCTGAGACTCTTAGGAAAGCTCACAGCAGCGTCAACAGTAGTTCCACTGGGACTGTTGTGGCTTAGACCTTTCCAACGTTGGATTATTCAAAAACGCCTGTGTCCCAATACGAGACAAATACAAAAAGGTCAGAGTCGCACGTCGTTGTATAGAAACCCTAGCTCCTTGGTCCCAGCAGTTTCTCGTCAGGGGAGTAACATTGGGACCCCCACCTGCGCAATGGGAGGTCATAAGGACAGATGCCAGCCTTCTTGGATGGGGAGGAGTCTGGCGCAAGAGGGGAGTTAATGGCGCTTGGAGTGGGTCCCTGCGCACAGCACACATCAATGTCCTGGAGCTGACAGCAGTGTTTCTTACCCTTCTTCACTTCCAAACTGTTCTCAGAGGAAACATGTTTTGGTGCGCACAGACAACAAGGTGACCGATTTTTATATCAACCATCAGGGAGGCACAAGGTCACAGAGTGCACTTCAGGTGGCTCACAATCTGCTTCTTTGGGCCGAGGCCAACCAGCTGTCCATCCGAGCAGTATATCTACCCTGCCGACTCAATCAGACAGTGGACGCTCTGTCACGGGGCAGGGTGTTGCAGGGAGATTGGATGGTGCACCCGGAAGTGGTGCAGATGATATGGAGAACGTATGGGACCGCGGCGGTAGATGTCTTCGCGGACAGTCGGACATCTCACTGGTTTTTCCTGATGGACGAACCAGGATCTCTGGGTCTGGATGCATTAGCTCATGTCTGGTCAGATGTGACTCTCTATGCTTTCCCCCCCAATTAACATTGGTTTGGACGACTCTGTGCAGAGTGTGCGACTGTGGCCACCGTTTGCTGTTAGTGGCTCCACATTGGCCTGCGAGGCCATGGTTTCAGACTCTGTTTTCACTGATGACAGGACCACCTTGTCGTCTACCCAACAGACTAGACCTCCTGAGTCAGCTAGAAGGAAGACTTTGCCACCCACATCCAGAGAGACTGAAACTGTGGGTGTGGCCATTGGGCCCTCCAGGCCTCTCTTGGAGTGTTCAGAGAGGGCCATGGACACTTTTGAATGCACGTGCAGCATCCACTCGAAAGTTGTATGCTAGTAAGTGGAAGGTGTTCTCTGACTGGTGTACTAGCTGTGATGTTGATCCACTATACTGCTCAGTGGGATGTTTTGAATTTTCTGCAATATCTTTTGGAACTTGGGTGGTCTACATCCACGCTAAAGGTATATGTGGCGGCTTTAGCAGCTCATCGATCAGAGTTTAGTGACTCTTCACGTTGGTCTGATCGTCTGATTGTTGCTTTTCTGAAAGGAGCTAATCGCCTGTGTCCTCCAAGGGCCGTGCAGAGCCCGACGTGGGATTTGGGTTTGGTACTCAATTCTTTGTCACCCCCCCATTTGAACCATTGCTACAGTCTGACATTAAATGGTTGTCATTTAAGACTGCATTTCTCTTGGCCATTACAACGGCGAAGCGTGCAAGTGAGCTCCATGCGCTATCAGTGAGTGCCCCCTGTTTACGCTGGAGTGGTGAACTCAGTGTTTCATTGTGGCCTAATCCGGCATTTCTACTCAAGATTTTGTCTCCACAGTTCATGAACCGGCCTAATGTGTTGGCTGCACTGCCGGCTGATCAAGCTGACATAAGGTTGGAGCTATGTCCAGTTAGGTCTTTGAAAGCTTACATTGATAAGGCTGCAGCCTGGCGCAAGACTGATCAATTGTTTGTCTGTTTTAGTGATTCACGCAAAGGTGATGCACTTTCTAAACAGAGACTGGCGCACTGGGTGACGCAGGTCATTTCTCATGCATACAAGTTTGTGAAGGAACCTCTACCTTCATCTATTCACTGTCACTCTACACGTGCATTGGCAACATCTTGGGCAGCGCTCCGAGGAGTGTCGCTTTCTGAAATTTGTGCTGCTGCAACTTGGGGTTCAGCCAGCACATTTTCACGTTTTTACAGCTTCAATGTGACTCCCTTGCCAACGGTGTGCGCAGCAGTACTTTCTGCCTGCCCGGACGTTTTGCAAGAGGATTCCTCGTGACTACGTAGGTATTCGTCTTCCACTAGTGCTACAGCACTGCCTCTGGCGGTCTGGAACGATAGGAAATAGAACGCTAGTTACGAACGTAACTGTGGTTCTATGACTAAGTGGAAGACCGCCAGAGTCTCTGGTCACTCGGTATCGCGAGAATGATCTAGAGAACGATTATGACGTGTTAAGGTGTTTTATAGATGAAGATGAGTCACGAGGTGACAACTTTTTTATTCGATTCTCGGTCAAGCGCGAGCACGAGGGATTTTCCACTAGTGCTACAGCACTGCCTCTGGCGGTCTTCCACTTAGTCATAGAACCACAGTTACGTTCGTAACTAGCGTTTTACACAATGTGTCATGTTTGCTGTGATCTTGCATTTACAAGCTTTGACCATGCGGAGAAGCACGAGAAGTTAAGTCATTATTTCGAGAAAGTTTCTCGTCGAGATACTAAGTCCATATTTCGACTTAATGTTTTTTTCTCAACTGTGGCAGAAACGGGCTTCCATAAATATTTTTCCCTCAGCTCTAGATTGATAATCACAGGCGTCCAATCACAACTGACCTCTGGAGAAAAGGGAACTAACCAATGACATTTTATATTACAATTACAAGAGCAAGCCCCGCCCCGCGACTGACAAAAATAAAAATGCTCGCGCGAGCAAAAACAGCAGTCTTGAGCGGGCGAATGTTCGCGCGTGCGCCCAGATTAGATATCACGCGCGCGCGAGTGATTAAAATGAGCTCGCGGGTACCCGTATTTACGCGTGTAGCTCTGTTTTCCGCTCGCGGATGTAATTTACACGCGCGCAAACATCAGTTTTGCGCTCGTATATTAATGGCACGGTTTTGCCGTCTTTTTTGGGGACCACTGCTCCACCGAACCCCTAAGACTGACTCACCGAACCCCTGGGGTTCGATCGAACCCAGGTTAAGAACCACTGGTCTAGAGCCTATAACTCTTTGAATTGTGGTAAAATCACACAATGCATGGCCCTCAGACTGTCCTTTTTGAGAATACGGTAGACATGGAAACCAAACTCAAATGGTTGTAATTTAATAACGCTTTGAAGAATAGAAGTAAATTTGGTCTTGGTTTAAAGAAGACACTCAGCAGATTATTGCTGAAGGGAAAGTATGAAAGCAAATGTTTTTTTAAATGAAATTTTGCAAAATATTAAGGAAGTTTCAATTTACTGTAAATCTTTACTGTTTATTTTATATAAAATATATTTAAAAATACTTTTTACTGTAAAATCAAAGCCATTTGTCTAACCAAGTTGTGTTCCAAATTTTAAGTTGTCACAAAAATTCATTCGATTGATTTTTTGTTTTTAGGATGCATTCTCCTGTAACAAATTAATACATTTCTGAAACCTTGAGACTCAGATCTTTACGACGATATGCGTTTTGATCAAGATTAGAAAAGGTAAAGGAAAAGTAGTTAAAATAAATTTGACACTGCCCACTAAATTTTCGGCTACAATGTATTGATTGATATTATTAAACTTAGTAAATTAATAATGTTTTCAATCACAGCGTATCAATCAGAATTCAGAGTTGGAACTATCCGATCTAAAAATCACATTCACTCATTGAAGTCCTTGGCCATTTAAAATCATAGTTGGCATCCTATATTCTACCAGTTAAAAAAAGAAGAAAAAAAGTCCCTAATGCTCATCAAGGCTGCATTTTTTTTGTACAAAATACAGTAAAACAGTAATATTGTTAAATATTATTACAATGTAAAATAGCTGTTTTCTGTTTTAATATATTTCAAAATGTAATTTTTGACTGTGATGGTAAAGCTGAATTTTCAGCATCATTACTCCAGTCTTCAGTGTCACATGATCCTTCAGAAATCATTCTAATATGCCGATTATGCGCTCAAGAAACATCTGATAATTGATTTTTTTGGTAACCATGATAGATTTTTCAAAGATTCTACTATTTGATAAACAGAACGTTTAAAAGAACAGCATTTATTTTTTTAATAGAAACGTTTTCATTTAACCAAACAGCAGTGTTCCTATTAGTAATAGCTACAAATTACAGCTGTTTTTGGTATGAAGGCAATAAAATGCACTTGTTTGTCTGCAGTGACATTACCTCATATGGTGTAAGTGGCTCTGAAAAGATTGTGTGTCCTGGAAATTGCACTCTGACATCTGAGTCCATAAGATTGAAAACCTGAATAAGGCTTTCTTTGGCAGGAGGGGGATCCACAACAGTTTTCTGGCCACAGAGATGAAAAATCACTTTCAGTTAAACTCTAAATGACTGCTTTTAATGGTTCAACAGAAGATCTTTAAAAGCAATATGGTGTATTTGTGAAAATGTACATACAATGACGTTAATTTCTACAATAGCTGCAGCACAGAAGGCAAGCGCAGCAAGGATCATGCCTGTTGCCATCTTCCTTAAAGGACTGAAAATGAACAAGAGAAATTACACAGACAAGGACGTAAGTAATCAAATGAGTGTCATGTTAACACATATAATGTCCTTGTTTTTTTTACTGACTTTACACAGCACTCACGTGAGTTTGATCCGACACAACCCTACCAGCGGGTATATGCCCATGTCAAAGATTGGAATAAACACCAGAATCAGCAAAGCATTCAGCATCTTAACAACACAGAAACACGCACCCAGTGAATGACACTGTATGACATTGATTATGAAGGTGATGATAATAAAATTTTGTTACTTAGGTTTTTACAATCTCTCATAAACTAAATGTTCATTTTGTTATGACAGTACAAAAGAACAGGAGGAAGTAAATATTTGTGTCAGGCTTGAGTACATCAATTATAACCTTTAAATCGTAATGTAATGTAACAAAGCAAAGCTTTATAGGGTCCAAAAGTCTAGACCTAAAATCTGGGTTCTCATGTTGATTTTAATCTGTAACTAAACTAAGTTTAAAAATGTAACTAAGTTTAAAAATGATTAAAAAAAATTAAAAAAGAAAAAGTTAAAATGGAAAACTCTGAAAATATTTAAGATTTAAATTACTGATAACATAAGTGTTCTTTAAACTGTATTAAAATAAATAGTAGAAGTCAGTCTTTAAATAAAAATGATTATATAAAAAAATACAATAATGCCTATGTACGTGTGTGTCTATCTGATGATATTCCTGTCTCACCTGCATTTGATCAGGCTTTATTATGAAGCCTCCGGCCTGTAAAACATAAATTTGAACTCATTATTCAGATTTTTAGCTAAAAAAAATGAATGTGATCATTTGGTCATCTATATATTAGTATATAGACACCTTCAAAACTGATATTCATGGACTAAAAGCAAAAAAAAATTCATACTGAGGGTCTATAAGCTGGGATAGAGTACAAAAATAATTTAACAGAGAAAAAAAATATAACATGCAACTCTGTCTTCACCCAAGACAACACAAACAGTGATTAAGTTTAAGACATTTATAACCTTTGGATTCAATAGTGATTATGTAAAAGCTTGTATATTGTCCTTAAACAAAATCATCTGATCAAGGACATCCTGTTATCTTATTTTACTTGACATATTGCTTAATTGCTTAGATTTATGAAATAATATTATATGATAATTGCTTTCACTGCCCTAACAATCTTGAATTCCCGAATGTTTAACAACCCAAGAAGAATCTGATTCAAATAAGGCCACGTCCACAAGAAGCCGGTGCATTCCCTATCCGATAATTTTTTTCCCTCTTTCTAAAAAAAATTCCGTAAACAGCGTCGTCTCAAGAAATATCAGCGTACACACGGAACCACTAAAACCGACTGAAAACGGTGTAGTATATATGCCAGACCAGTATGGGGCGCTGTAATTCTGCCACAGATATACACTAAACACAGAGAAGAAGACTGAGCATCCGCATAACCTTGCGCGCTGTAAACGAACCAAGAAGAAGACGAAGATGGCGAACGCAACAACTTCAAGAGCAAGAGTTGTCCATTATCGCTTGTTGCTCACCACAATTGCATAGAAGAAATAGATTTTGCTGTAATAAAGCTAGTAGGCTTAGTAGCATCAGCAGCACGAACACAATCATGTAGTCCGCCATTATTGTTGTTGCTGTTATGTGTGACGCAGCCGACACGTGATGTGATGATCGTCGTTTCACAAAATATACGGATTGGCTGTACACACGAAACCGCAAGGGTGACGTTTTCAGATTTATCCACTTTAGGACCCGGTTTCAAAAAATAGCGGTTTCAGTCTCCCAAAACGGCGGATCTGTGTGGACGAAACGCCAATACGCTAAAAAAATGTATACATATACAGTGATACGTGTCTCCGTGTGGACGGGCCCTAAAGCATTAGCGCCTTAATATTGGAAGTCACAAAAGAAAGGACTTACAAAATTCATGTTCATCCGAGTGGCTTGAAGAGTCCAGCGGGAACCCTGGCACAGAACAAAGAGAGCTATTTTAATGAACTTATTCATATAATTCTTATTTATCAATTCTCTGATCCTTATAAAGAGTCTTCAGAGGTTGTACAGAGCTGTGATCAAAAGAGTCATTTCCACTGGTTCACAGTTCAGCAGATATTTTCTGGGATTCAGTGAATTCACGATGAAGATGAATCAAGAAATTTTCCTTGCTCCTTAATGACAGGCTTTTCATTTTGGGTGGACTGTCCTGTCCCTTTAAGTGTGTTGAGCATTAAAGAATATCAACTGAAAAAACAACCTTTTACCTGCTGGTCAAAGAGAGCCCAGAACATGGGCAAGGGAATGTAGAGAACCAGCACCCTGAACAGCATTTTAATTTCCTGAATGAGCCGCTTCTGTAAAAACATCAGAATCGTGACTTTAAAAAATGTATTCCATTGGTAGATGGAGCAACACTCAGGATATCAACTTGCTAGATTTGGTTTGTATAGTAATGAAAACAGACCGAGTACTTCTCCTCTGCCCAATCCAGCCAGTGACTCCGTTTTGGGCTGTTCTTGGAATTCCTCCATCGATTGCGTATAGCAAACTAGCAAAAACATAGCAAAAGATGACCGTTAGCCTTCTTTTCATGCTCTGGATCCTTCAGTAAAACATTAAAGAAAGCTTCTAAGCTGTTGATAAGATTTACTTACCCCAATACATTTGCAGACACGCACCAAGATATTTCCCTCCGGAGGACTTTTCTTATATAGCCCACTTCCAGAGATAAACACCACTACATGAACAGGTGCAGAGTTAATTAGATGCCTCATAAGTTAAATGAGGTAGATAAATTGACCGTAGGAATGATGTAGAAGTGGCACGCTCTTCTCCATAGTGCATTAATAATCAGGTATTGGTTCATTCAAGCACAGAAGCCATGTCGTGTTTGCAAAAGTGATCTCTATTTTAAAATCTATTTCACTGCTAAATCCGTAAATAGATTCTAAATACATTTACATTTGGCAGATGCTTTTATCTGAAATGATTTATAATAGAGTAACATAACCAATTAGTCACAGAGACAAACTACATCCAACCAATAGTACAAATAGCACTTTACCAACACTGAAAATAAATACAATTATACAAACTATATTAATGTGCATGTATACATAATGTAAGTGTGTGTGTATATAACTGCAAAAAATAAAATAAAACAGGCATTTATGTGAAGAATTAGTTGTGAAACCATCAAGAAGCCTTTAGTCTCCAATGTCAGTGTAGTCTCTGAGACTTATAGTAAAGAATCCTGAAATATAACCCACACTTACGGTAATAAGAATCACAAGCAGAGGTGTTGCGAAATACACCTAACTCTTCACCTTATTTCCTCTTTTTTCCAGTTTTTGTATGACCCTTATAAACCATTGAGCATTTTGCTGTCCCTTGGTTAGTACTTAATTTAGCAATTTCTAGCACTGCATTAGTATTGCATCTTTGTCATAAGCATTTAATACTTTTTAACTTTTAAGTGTGAGTTAAATCTCTTTTTAGGCCCATTATACCAGCAAAATTAATTACACACACTTAAATATAAGCTGTTTTTCACTTCAAGCCTTCTTTAATCATATATCTCTTACAAATCATTAAATACAAAATGAATAGTAGTAATTAAGATTGATGTGAAATGTGCTTGGAAAAAAAAAATTATGATAATAATTATGCATGCACTGTGTGATTGCATATATGCAAAGACATTAACAATTTTTAAATGTCTCCTTTTTGCAGCTACTATATGTGCATATGGTCCATCCAATTTCCAGACTAGGGCTGAATTCCTTCTCTTTCCATACACGATTCATGGTACACTGCATGGTATTCACTAACGCGCTATCATAACATACTGGGATTTACGAATAAATGACCAGGAGTTTGCTAAATATACATGCCTAATGAGGACAGTTGGTTTCACAAATACAATGAGTTCAGGATTACCAATTCATCCCGAATTTCTTCCATTCTTCCACCTAAAATTCACAGAAAATTAAAGACCCTCACCTAAGGCAATGACCATTAAAGCCGCAGGAACTCCAAATGCCAGGGCGTAGCAATCTCCTCCAAAGCACTGCACATCACCTACGGAGTTTGAGTGTAATGATGATGTAAGGTTTCTCTAATTGACATGATAATGGCACTTTATTACTACCATATAGTTTAGTTGCTTTAAAAGATTAATTGTAGCCTGAAGCTTATCTTGAGTCTGACCTCTTAAAATTGGTGTGACAATGGTTGATAAGACACTTCCAGCATTGATTGACATGTAAAAGATGGAGAAGAATTTTCTCCTCTCGTCTGTCTAAATAAGAAAGGGTTAAAAGAAGTTAGATATTGTAAAGACCCACTCAAATCAGTTCTGTCTTTTATCCCATGTCACTTAGATTTGAAATCACCAACATGAGTGTAAAAACACTGGTCTAACCATTTTATGACGTGATCTTTTATCTTAGACTTTGTGAATATTCCTTTCCATTATTTATTTTTTTTTGCTGTACATTACTTTGGCTCATTCTCTGATTGTACTGTACTTTAAAAAAAAAAATGACTTTTTGAGAAGTTAAAGAAGCATTAAACAGCCACTAGCTGATATGATTTTATGCTCTGACTTACATTTTCCTCATCAAACTGGTCACCACCAAAAGCTGCAACACATGGTTTGATCCCTCCTGTCCCAAAAGCGATAAGGACCAGACCAACCATTGACAGAACTCTGAGAAAACAACAAAAATTCCCTGCACTTTTAAAAGGGAAATACTTATTTCACTTGAAATGCATTCAACTGTATGGTCTTACGGTAGAATGCTACACGTTAACTGGCATCAAAATAAGCTTACACATGAAGAGTGCTGTCCCCTATATCAGGAATGGCACCCACAGACTTGACCACATGACCAATCACATAGACTATAGACAGATAGATGATGGTTCTGTGAATGGAATAAAAAAATGCTATTATCAACTTTCCCCGTTATTCATCAATTAAGTATTAAGAACAAGACTTACTTGAACTTCCCCAACCATGAGTCAGCAATCAAGGCCCCCAGGAGTGGGGTGAAGTAGCACAGACCTGAGAAAGCATGGTACACAGCTGTAGACAGATTCTTGTCCCAGTTCAGGTAGCGGATGAAATAAAGCGTGAGCACCGCTGTATAAATAAGACACATAATAGTTAATACAACATATACACATACACATACACATATATATATATATATATATGTGTGTGTGTGTGTGTGTGTGTGTGTGTGTGTGTGTGTGTGTGTGTGTGTGTGTGTGTGTGTGTGTGTGTGTATACACTCCATTTAATTACCTTTCATTCCATAGTAAGAGAATCTTTCACAGAACTCGTTGACCACAATGAAGGCAATGCTAACTGGGTAGTTAGTCCCACATAATTTCTGTTCAAAAGCAAAGCAAAGGAGCTTTTGATTACTAACAGGCATGTCACATTTTCACTTAATGAAACAAAAAGATATTTAACATTAATGTCAGGCGTGTTGTGCAGGAGGAAGATGACGAGGAAGGCAGGAGTAACTACAACATTTACATTTATGCATTTGGCAAACACTTTTATCCAAAGCGACTTATTTTGCATTCACATTCATAAGTTCTTGCTTTCCCTGGGAATCAAACCCATGACCTTGGCAGTTTAAGTGCCAATGCTCTACTGATAGAGCTCCAGAAAAACTATATCTCTTTATTGATACACTCAAAAGACTTGAAATACAAAACAAAACAAAGTGCACTTCTTGTGCAAAAACAGGAATGTACTCCAACTGGGGAACAGGAAGAGAGTGAAGTCACGACCTGACTGTTACAAACAGTTCATCAGAATTTTAAATGGTAGCATGGGTCAAAAAAATAAACTCAAAAATCAAAAACATGTCCTCATGGTGAATTCCTTTGTTTTGTTAATAGCAGGACATCTAACATTTGGAATATTGCATAATGTTCTACTCTAGGCCTATATGTAGTTAATCTCTAGTCAAATCCTGTCTTTTGAATTGAGTTTTTACAATGTGTAATGAAAATAAAAATAATAATAATAAAATGCTGAGTTGCTGAAAAAGGTGAAATAACTCTCACCGGTGAGCGCGGTGCTTTTCCATGGTTCTCTCCATCAACATACATTTCTAGAGCAGAAAACAAATAGGATAAAAAAAGGAGATACAAGTTCTGTACAAAAATAATAATAATAATAATAATAATTTTACATTGGACTTCAATAATTTTAAATAAATACAATTTGAAATTGTGCGTCCAGGTTTTACATTAGCCAACAGAAACAGAAAGGCAGGATGGAGCAGTGCCATTTTTATTAGTTTAGGTATAATGGAGTTGAAAAAGCAACCATGCACGTCTGTCTTCGCACAGCGTTACGTTTGCAACGGGCGACACGGTTGCGTTCATAAATCGCGTCCAAGTAATCGATTATCTTGCAGTGCATCATACTTTAGCACTGGCATGATCAAATACTTATTATGTGCATGACGCAGTTTGTTAAGATCACTCATCAACCCTTACAACTGTTTTAAAGTTGCATAAATGAGTCAGTCCACGCCAATATCCAAAAACGTAGCCACATCTCGCAAAATAAAACTAAATACTCATAAAGAAAATTGCCGATCCAAGACATCTATTCAAATAATTTGAAAACAATTAAAGTTTAAAACAGCTACCGTTACCCTTCATTTTCCCCATGTCGTCAATCAATCCAAGGGTGAATTTGAACGCTCAACATCTAGAGGATTCCTGAGCTCTAGTCCAAGTCCGTCCCTCCACTCATCCAGTGTTAAAGCTGTTCAACCCTCTTGGGTTAAATGTTCTACTTCATGACAAAGTATCGGTCAATCCGAACCGGGCGGGTCGATATGCCACATGAGACCCAACACATGCATCAGATTATGTGCTTTATAATCCTAAAACTGTTAATATATAAACGGACGCTGCAGAAGGCAACTAAGGAAGAGATTTTTACTTCGGTATAATTACACTCTCGTGTATTTTCTTCGTTTTTTCCAGAGTTTTGGGGTGGTTGGGCTGTGGTAAATGCGCCCTAATGAGTAAACTTGTGCCCCCTTCAGTGCAACCCCCATTTCCCTTTGTAACAGGCGGAGCCATTGAGCATCTGAAGGGATTAGAGAACAACAACTTTAGTTTGGAATGGTTCTTCAGTTAAAAAATCATCCAATCAATAAAGAGTCAGTAGGAAGAGCGTTATGTGAAAGAGAATTATATTATGAGAGGTTATAAAGAGGAAAAAAGGTCTGAGGTCAGTACGTTTTTAAAAAGAAAGCTACTAAAACTTGTATTCAGCAAGGAGGCATTCGGTTAATGAAAAGTGACAGTACTTTACATGGTTACAAAAGCATTTAATCTATTTCAGATGATCAAACTTTCGGGTCATCACAGAATCCTGAAAAACATGTCTGTTTGCACAGAAATATTAAGCAACGATTTTATCATTATTTTTCAAGACATTTTAAAATACGTTTAGAAACAAAAGTTATTTTAAACTGTAATAACACTTCATAATATTACAGTTTTTATAGCATTTTTTGATCAAATAATTGCAACCATGGTGAGACTTTAACATCTGACTGGCCTCATAAAAATATCAAAATTACAACAACAACAAAAGTGAAAGTGTCACTGAGCAATAAATCTAGACATGCTACATATTTGAAATTCAAGTAACAATATGTACAAAACTTTTGTTTGTATATATTTTTTTCCAATTGTATCATAAAAACAATCAGTGAGGTTTTTGGGAAGATCTGATTAAAGCCTCATAAAGATGACCATAAAGATATTTGAGAAGCAGGTTGTTATGAATTAGGTTGTAAAGTTTAAAGGTCCCCTGGTTAATTTACTTTTGAGATCTGTCTTCGAGATAGATACAGGGGAGAGAAGCAATACACAACTGGCTTTCGATAAATGTCTTTTGAGTTAAGAAAACCTTTTTCTACTATGGTTAAAAATATACCTAAGCATAACTGCAGAGACAAACTTCATATACAACTTAAATCTAATGTAGTAAGTTTGTGCCCTCTGCAGGAAACACACTGTAATTCCCTCCTAATTCGACAACTAAGCGAATGTTAATAGCTTCAATAGTAATTTCTCTTTAAAAAAATACATCATAAGTGGAAAACACTGGTCAAAAACATTTCCGCACAAATATTTCTGCCTTGGAATGCAATCTCCAAAGGCAGCATTTTTGTGCATAAGACTTGTAAGGTATTCTGAAGCTCTATGGAAACTTTGTGTGAGGAACCGTTGTCTGCACAACAATATCATTGGTCAACTACAGTCCATAACGTCACTGCTCGCTTAGACCACTTTCTCTGAATCAAATACTTTAGCTCTTTCTACCGGAACAGGCCAGGCCCCTCAAGGGTTAGGGTATGGATCTGGACTCAATGGATGTCCCAAAAAGCATGGGAGGCAAAGCCAGCAAATCAAGGAGAAAGCTTTTCTCTTTCTCCCCAATGTCAGCCAGGTTCACCAAAAGGGATCTCTCCGTGGCCACCTTTGCCATCATCAAATGACCGATCGCGGCAGCAGTTTGCTTGGTAGCCTGAAGACGCAGATCAGTGGTGCAGTGCAGCTTGGCCACCGCCTCAGGGGAAATCCTTCAGCAGATCAGCCTGGTATGCCTGCAGCACAGCTATTGTGTGCAGAGGCCCACTGCCACATATGCCCAGCCATTCAAATGAAAACAGATATAAGATATTCAAATATAGAATATAGTGAACATATTCAGATATTCAAATATAGCTTCTTCCATGATCTCTTAACGTTAGCATGGAGATCCAGGAGAAACAGAAGGCTCACAGACACTGGACGGTTATGTCCAGATAGAACCTAGGTTATGTCCAACCTGCTACAATGGAGATCTAGTTTCTCTGTGGCATGGGCCATAAACTCTAGAAGCTCTTCATATGTGGGGCAGGCAGTCTAAGTGGGCTCATACTTTTCTGAAACTCTTCAGGCAGCTTGACCTGCAGCACCCGCAATCTTACTCTCCGCTTCACTTCATCGATCACAGATGCTTGTCGCAGTACACTCGAGAAAACGGACAAACGTGGACTGCAGGAGTGAATGTGCGTGCTCTTTGCCCAAGCACATAAAGTCATAAGAGTCCTCGGGTGTCAGATTCCTCTTCCTAAAACGTTTGGCAGTGGACTATCTCCTACTGTAAATATGCTGCAAACAAATTTGCTCCTGAAGACCAATAAGTGGTTGATGTGTACTACAGATGTCCTTTTAAACTCACGGCCGCCAGTCACTGGTAGTGACATTTCATATTTGGAATAGTGAAGTTGTACTATGACTTTTGGTATCCTCTGGGGGTTAATTTGACCTCTGATCTATGTTTGAAGTTTACATAAGTGCATATTTGAGTTTCCGAGGTTGTTTTTTGATCTCTGATATCAGGTTTCATCTGTAAAGCAGTTTTGGCAACTGCATTTAGGGGCAGGATCGTTTTATGGCTGCTCGGCATCTCTGTGAGCAAGTGACAAAATTCTATTGAGGAAACAGCAAAATCTAAATAACTAAAGGAATAAACAATTTAATTTTTAATAGTCCATATCATAAGGGTGGAATACAACACACACACACACACACTTCAAATGGCTGAGTAAAAGATAAACTTATCTCTGTTTAAAAGATCTGATTATAAATAAAACATAGAACACTTTAATAACAAGCATGTTACTAACATTTGTTTAAACAATTTAAACTTAGTGTTATTTATAGTTTTAGCTAAATTAATATAAAAATACGAAATAAATGAATATGATAACATCTAACATCTTCCGAGAGATGTAGTAGTTCTTTATGCAACAGTCCAAACCGTGAATGAATGACTTGTAAAATTGCAATAGGTTTAAGTTGACATATAAAATCACTTGACTGCCTCTCAAAGAGAGCAAAGGTGTGAGATTCAGTACAAATGGTGTGACAGTCACAGTGGAGGGAGGAGAGTTGGAGTCAATGTTTCCAACAATGTTTCCAACTCTAAATCTTGAAATGTGTATATATATATATATATATATATATATATATATATATATAGAGAGAGAGAGAGAGAGAGAGAGAGAGAGAGAGAGAGAGACTAGTCATGATCAAAATTGTTGGCATCCCTAAAAAATTTCTAGAAAATCAAGTATTGATCACAAAAAAAGTACACGTTTTGCTATACACCTTTAATCCCTTTGTGTGTTTTAGAACAAAAAAAAAAGTGGAAAAAGCTATTTTTTGCAAGAAGTAACAAATTATTTAGTACAAGGCAAATTAAATGGAAATGAAGATTTTTATTTTATTGAAGTTAACTTTTTTTCTCCTCTCTCCCTTCATCAATCTCAGCAGCAGGCGTCTCATCGAGTCAATGAAGGTTCCCTGCCGTCAAAAAAGCTTAAAGCACAATCGTGTCAGGTTATGATATATTATAACGCTATGTTAAATCGAGGTGAGATCCACCAATCAGAGAAGTTCCGAATCTCAATCGAGTTTTTGATTGGTAAGAATGAATGGAGACTATCTCGTGTTTTTACGTGGCTGCTCGGCCATTTCCGTGAGTGCTCGAGCCCCTCCTATTGCTCTGATGTGAGGACAAGCACTGACAGCGGTGTCACAGAATCCGGAGACCAAATAATCTTCTCTTATAGGCCAATCTAGAATATTGCACGGATATTTACAAATTCAGAGATATAACAGGATTTCCAAAAATATCAACATATACATGACGTGGCAGAAAAAAAAGAAGGAAAATAACAAAATCGCAAAAGGTCACGGAAACGGGAAAAAGTCAATATTTCCTGTCATAGAATGCATACGCTAGACATATCTTTTTGTAAGGACAATCTTCATAAAAGTATGACAAAATAACCCTTAACAAGAAATCACAAACGACTGGAAAATGCACACCAATCAACTGAAACAAACAAACAAACAAACAAACAAACAAACAAACAAACATGCGAGATTTCCCCCCCTGTAGATTTAAGTTAGAAAAGGATTTTACTGTACAAAAATGATACACAACAGCCTTACATAAATGTATAAAATATGATGGTTATCAAGCGGTATTTCGTCCAATCCAACACTAGAGGGAATCCTTGGACTGATAAAGTCTCAATGTACCAGTATGAAGTGACAGCAGTACTAGAAATACCTGGAAAAAGGGTCCAATTTCTTTTTTGTGTTTCCTGTCTTTTAACCATTATTTCACAGCAAGATTAAAAAGGAAATATATAGAGAATGATACACATATTAATTTTCACAAATTTTGCTGCTTCAATGTTTTTTTTAGATCTTTTTTTTTTTTCAGAAGTTACTATAGTATTCTGAAGTATAATTACAAGCATTTCATAAGTGTCAAAGGCTTTTGTTGGAAATTACATTAAGGTTATGCAAAGAGTCAATATTTGCAGTGTTGACCCTTTCTTTTTCAATTCCTCTGCAATTTGCACTGGCATGCTGTCAATGAACTTCTGTGGCACACGGTAGCGTGATGATTCTTGCATTATCAATGCTTGGAGTTTGTCAGAGTTTGTGGGGTTTTGTTTGTCCTCTTGAGGACTGACCACAAGTCCTCAATCAAATTAAGGTCTGGGGAGTTTCCTGGCCATGGACCAAAAAATGTAAATGTTTTGTTCCTCGAGCCACTTAGTTATCACTTTTGTCTTGTGGCAAGGTGCTCCATCATGCTGGAAACTGCACTGCCCATGACCAAACTGTTATTGGATGGTTGGGAGAAGTTACTCTTGGAGGATGTTTCTGTACCAATCTTTATTCATGGCTGTGTTCATAGGCTAAATTGTGAGTGATCCCACTCCATTGGCTGAGAAGCAACCTTACACATGGTGTCAGGATGCTTTACTGTTGGCATGAGACAGGACTGATGGTAGCATTTACCATTTCTTCTCCAGACAAGCTTTTTTCTGGATGCACCAAACAACTGGAAAGGGAATTCATCAGAGAAAATGACTTTATCCCAGTCCTTAGCAGTCTAATCCCTGTACCTTTTGGAGAATATCAGTCTGTCCCTGATGTTTTTCCTGGAGAGATGTGGCTTCTTTGCTGCCCTTCTTGACACCAGGCCATCCTCCAAAAGTCTTCGTCTCACTTTTCACTTCATATAAATGCACTCACATCTGCCTGTTGGCATTTCTGCACTGGTGGTGCCCTGATCCCGCAGCTGAATCAACTTTAGAAGTCTTTGGCACCCAGAAGTCTCCTTCACAACAATTGAATCTCTCTCCTTGAAGTTCTTGATGATCCGATAAATGCTTAATTTAGGTGAAATCTTATTAGCAGGAATATCCTTGCCTCTGAATACCTTCCTGAGCAAAGCAATGATGACTGCACATATTTCCTTACAGGTTACTATAGCTAACAGAGGAAGAACAATGTTTTTTTAAGTTCATTTTCATGGCAAAGAGGAACTTTGCAATTAATAACAATTCATGCCTTAAAAAGCACTATTTAAAGTGATTAAATATTTAAAAGCATTATTTATTGTTTTGCGGAGGTTTAATTTTTCAGATGCTCACTACACACAGATGCAGAAATAATAGGCCTACAGCCTAAATGATGTAGTGTATCCTGGTCATAAAACATAAATGACAGCACTCTGCCTCCTCTTCCCTGTTCCTCACCATCCTCTTGAATTAAACCTTTATAGGTGGAATGGCTGTGTATACAATGGAGGTATTGTAGTATTTTCTTTAAGTCATATTGAAACAAAAGATTTCTCAGAGCAAAGCTTGTTTTGGCTGCATGCCTCATGCTCACTCTGATCGGCTATTACATCTTCTCAGTCCGTGACCTCCTGGGTCATTAAAGACCTTAAAATGGCCACACTGGCCCTCAGCCCATCTCATGCTGTTTATTTGTCTATGAAATTATTACTGATGGTTTTATCTTTCTACCCTCATGTGAAATGCTTATTGTTTCAGTGATCAGACATAAGTGTTACAAAAAAGCGCTGTTAAAGAAAACTGTGAACTGTTTGTCATCTGAAAAGCATTTGGGAATAACTGGAGATTTCCTCAATAACATTGATCTACCACACACACACATTTTGTGTTTTCATGTTTTATGGGGACTTTCCACAGACATCATTTCTATAATATAAAAACTTCTATTTTTTTACATAAAAAATTAATAAATAAATACATTGTTTAAACCCTTCTTTAAAACCTAAATTAAACCTAAATTACATTTAAAATCTTATATACACCACCCTATACGCTTAAACAGAAACATAATAAGTTAATAAATCCAATAAAGTATAAGGTTTATTTTATTTGTAATTATTATTCTTTATTATCTGAAACAAACAAATAGCCTAAGAAATTTTAACAGAGGCTTCAAGCCAGTAATAAGCTTCGTCAAAGTTGTCCTTTTTGATTTTAATACCACAAAATATATGTGCCTCCAGGGACTGAAGCTTTTTTCTCTGATCTCTGCATTCCTCAGATTTTTAAACTTCTGTTGCATCACTTTTAAATAAAAACCCTAATTTCTTCTGACCCCCTCCTTTGTTTTTCAAAGGTTTTCTCCTCTTTACTGGCTCTAGACAAGAGTATATTTTGCCCCCCAGAGATCCTGTTCAAACACCATGCTTAAAAAAAAGAAGAAGAATCCAAGATCTCAGCACACTAATGAACATACTATCTCTTGTCAGGCTGAGGCTGTGGATTAAGTCCAGGATGAACTGTAAAGAAAGAGTTGGCAGTGGAATGATGATATCAGATGGACTAGGTAAATAGCCATCTCAAACTTTATTAATGGGATGATATGATTTGATGATCAGAAAATGAAATGATAGTTGACATTGAACAATAAAATGAATATTAACATTGAAATGTAATTTCCTTGTTATAAGATATCCTGGGCATTTATACGGCGTGTATGGCGTAGACATAATTTCAGAAGTGAGGGGGACAGAAATGTCAAGTATAGATCTTATTTTTCTGACCTATGTACAGTTATTCTTTTTTCATCTCTTGTCTTGAACTGCCCAACAATACACAGCTGACCAATAATTGATGTTTTATTAAATTATACTATTTCCTGTATGTTTTTCACTTGTGTGCATAACACACATAATTCATCATGGATTTTATACAACATAAAAAGAATAGTGTATGGTCATGTATGCATTCCTAATTGTGAAAAAAGCCTTTCTGTCCAGTAATTCAGCAGACCCAACATATAATTCCCAGTTGTGTTGAGTCTGCTGCGTCGAGTTGTGGATAAATTTGAGCTGTTTTCGGTCATACTTGAACAGCATAAAGACTTAAATCCACGTAGTACTTAAAATCTTTACCTAAACCAACTGAATTCTGTTCTATAGGTCCAAATAAAAGTGACGCTTCCCATTTAGAGTCGATTCTCAAAACATCACTACATTTTTTTTAGGTTCAAAGGATTAATGTTGTAGATTTATTCATATTGCTGGCTCAATTTCGTATAAAAAAAGAAGGTTGCATGCACTTAAAAAGAAAACCAGTCGTTTTACAGGTTATAAATTAAGTTTATAGGTTTTGCCAGTATGTGAGTGTGTAAAAGCAACAAAGATGGCAAGAAATGGAACTACAGCGATCCCTCGTTTATCGCGGTTAATGTGGACCAGAAGCCCCCGCGATAGGTGAAAATCCGTGAAGTAGGATCAGCCAATCAGCTTACGGGATACATCCATTCGTGCTCTCATTGGTCAATCTCGCGCCGGGAACCAATGCCAATGGGTGTGTACAAAGCTTCATTGGCGAGTTTCTCTCTTTGTCTTGCATCCTGTGAAACCGTTTCCCTCGCGCATCACAATAAAACAACGCTACTTTCCGATACTTTCACAGTATTACTGTTAATAATAATGACACTAATTATTTGATAAAACAGTATTTGATAAAAGTATTTGGTCTGAGCAGATTTTCTAATGCTTCGACGGCAGTTATTTTCTGTTTGCTAACCATGTCCATTGTCGCTTTTCACTTAATGTCTTCGTTTTCTCTCCTTCACATGTCCTCACAACAGGTTTCATGTAAAAACTACGTTTCACGGAATCGTCTGCACGGTTTGTACGATCTTTAACAGAACATGTATTAACCATTGTGTGACTGCAAATTGTATTCAAGCAACACGCATTTCCCCACAGCATGGGCGATGACCATACAGTGACGTATGTGCTGACGTCATATGGGAACTATGTATACGGCTGCCGATATGGCGGTATTTTTGAATTTTTTGATAAATATTTGTGACAAATCCACTGAGGCTGCGAAACTTGACTACTGTATGGAAAACTTCCTTGGGTTCTAAAAGTGGGTATGAAGTTTGGTTTCCTAGAGGAAATACATGTTTGGTTGGCAAGTTTTACTGTACCTTTTTTAATATCAAAAGGTATCTCTTGCCTTCACTGAAGAGATGTTACACGGACATTATGACAAGTACAGAGTTAAATGAATGATTACTAAGCTAAATGTATTACGTTCACTTTTGTTTGCAAGCCTAAAATATTTAACAGATCTCACTTTCCTTGTGCAGTGCTCGGTGCTTAAAGTCACAGATCAAAGTGAGGAGCTCTCATTGTTCGGCTCACACTACACACAATGTCACCATTCATGCATGGATGTCTTTTAAGCCAAAAGCCTCTCATAACCCAAAGCATTGCTGGGTAAGGAGAGGAGGGTGTACTTGCGCCCCAAACCCTGACCGGGTCAGATCTCTTTGATCCCAAAGCCTGTGGTCTTCGCAAGCGTCCTTTGATGGAAAGTCTTAACTGATACAATGAGACTACAGAGGAGAGATGGCAGAAAAGTGAATTAATTTAATGTGATAACCTTCTCCTGAGGTTAAATTTAGACACAAATTTGAGCTTTTGGTGGTTAATATCAAGTAGGGATATAGACATATGATGAGATGATATATCTGCCAAGTTATTCCTTGAATCAATGCATACTTTGCATATTTAGTTCATCATATTTTGTCTAAAAATGAAACCCCTTCATCGAGGGCAATGTTTCATATCTTCCTAAAATGGAATGTCCAAAAATGTCCAGACTTTACTGTCTGCACATTCACCGTTCAAAATTTGGGGCCAGTGAGATTTTTCTTTTCAAATAAATTAATACTTCTATTCAGCAAGGAAGCATTCAATTTATCAAAAGTGACAGTAAAGACTTTTACAATATTACAAAAAAATTCAAGATCAAATTAATACTGTTCTTTTATCCTCCTGTTTTTCGCGCTTCTGAGAGTTACCCAGGGGCTATTTTCCCTCCATCATTTCTCTGAGAGAATAAAGAATTACAAGGCAAGAGAAATAATTTGGATGTGGATCAAATAAATCTTCAACAAAAAATTTCTGTAAGGCTGGAATTAAATCATTTGCTCCCTATCCACATCATCCGCTCCCCTGATTCGCTCTTATTCAACTACAATCAATAATTAAAACTATAGGAAGTGCTCAGTATGCATTTCGTTTTTGTTCATTTTCAAACCAGGGTTTATGCTATTTGAAGAATAGCATTCAAAACTCTCATGCATACACATTTTGAAATAAATGCTGTCACACAATTAAGGTAGTTAATTTGAGTGCAAAAGAGTGCAAAACCCTCTTATAATATACATGAGCTGTTTTTTTTTTAAATCGACAAAATTCTTAAACCTATACAAATGAACAGATATTTTACATTTATGCATTTGGCAGATGCTTTTATCCAAAGCGACTTACATTGCATTCAAGGAACACACTGACATTCTAATCAGTTCTTGTTTTCCCTGGGAATCGAACCCATGACCCGGGTGTTGCAAGCGCCACGCTCTACTGTATATACCTATATCATAATAAAGATATACAGTATATCTGTATTATGATAAACACATCATTTTTGCTAGTGCATGCTCACTTTGCACTTTTTCCACTCTTTTTTCTTAAAATTCAAAAGGGTGCGCTAGAGATCTGTGACAAGGAGCAGAAGAAGAAGAAACAAAACAAACCCAGTAAACAGAAAAAAAGATGCTGTATTGTAAATGTACAAAAGCTATACATATGTTGTGTTCTGCCAATGGCATCAGAAAATACTAACCATCTTCGATAGCGCAGACTTTCAGAATCGCTCTGTCCTTGGTGGGAATTTCTTGTAACTGTCCTAAATCAAATTCAGATGTAATTTTAGTATGTGCCTTTATCACAAGCTCAAGAGAACCTGATGAACCTGTTAATTGGGATGCGATCTCTGTCGAGAGCACACAGAGAACTTGCATAATCCTTTAAAGACATCTCAAATGGACGCAGGGGTTGACGGGCCTCCACTGATTGAAGTGCAGAGGCGTAATTTTGTCCTTCAACATCACACAGCCAGTTCTGCAACTCCTGGAGCATGCTTCGAGGGAATCTCTCAATACAGATGAAATTGACCAGCTCCCAGGACTTGTGCAGAAATTCATTTCCATCAGTTTCTCATAATTCCCTTTAGGAGTGACAAGGGGGGGATCAGAGCATTGTGCACATTATGAAGAAGCTTGTGTAGTTAATATGCAGTACACATAATTTAAAGCATGACAGGTATGGAATAACAATAAACAAAACAGCAAAATGCGATAAAAATATCCATAACTCTATTAGTGTAGCTACATACCAGATTACATGGCATTATATGAGTTTAAAAACGTACTTATTACTTACTTTTATGTGAGGCACTTAGTGAATTTCAGTGCACTGTTGAGAAAGGGAAAATCAGACTTCTACAAGCCCAATAACCATTACCCTGATGTACACTAATATGCATTAACAAACAAACTTACATAAAACATATATGGCTTTGTGAAATGTCTTCTTGAGGTTTTTGCTAGCCTAGTTGCATACATCAGTTGTGTTAGCAAATGTCTGATAATGTAACTGAAAGTGTCAACCTGAATACTGCAAGATACTGTATTTCAGTGCCTTTGCTCATGAAATAATGCATAAACATGTTTCTCTCTCCGTTAGAGCACAAATGAGTCTTCTTAAGAGAGTTCATTTTTTAAGTCATTTAATTGTTCAATGTCTTTACAAGAACATTTAAATCCACCCCTGATTTTAGAATAATTTCTTTAATTCTCAAGCTATCATGTTTAAGAATTTGCTTTCCTCCGCAAGGGCCGTTAACATTGAGCTCATGTCACCAATGGCCATGTTACCAATTCCTGCCGGTATAGAGGCTAAAGTAACAGAGTTCCGTGGGGTAGTGAGCCGTGAGGAATTCTGTGAAAGGCTCTGCAGAAGGCCCGGACTTAATGTGCCAGACATTAGGCTTGAATGGTCTCCATCATCCAAAATGGCATCAAAGTCTATTTGAGTGTGCTCAAGGGTTTGAGTGGAATCCACTGTGCTGGAGACCTGATTAACCCCAGGAGACGCCATTGTAGACACTGAAGCAACAGGGGCTTGGTTTGTGCACGGGGACATGGGAGAACTGTAATCCACGCTTGGGTCCAACATATGGATCTCTCCTGAATAGTACACAGTCCCATTACCGTGTTGACTAAAGCCACCTGGTCTCTTTGGGGTAGCTTCTGAGGAGTTGATGTTGGACAGGGAGCAAGCATTCTGCTGAACCATACCTGACCCTGAGTGTTGCCTATTCAAAGGTTTGGGCTCCGGTGGAGGTCTGGGCTGTATCAGCCCTCTGCCTGCATTCTGACCGACAGCATGAGTAAGGGGAACATAATTTTGCTGGTTGGCAATATTCATGTGTGAAACGTTTGATCTGTAATTCTGGATCTGCTGGTTTTGCACCGCTCTGCCATTGGTCGGACCCATGCCATTACATGTTAGGTGTTGGCTGGAGTTGTAATTGAGGTCCTGCCGATATACCGGTTGAGGGTTTACTTGCTCGCCGAGATTCTGACACAGATTGGTAATAGACTGCCGATACTGCTGGACAGAGTTCATCCTCTGGATGGTCCTCTGTGGATAACCCTGTTGCATGCTAGCCAGATTCTGGCTCATTGGTAAAATCTGTTGATTAGTGCCAAAGCCTTGGTAAGGGCCATTCTGCTTCTGCTGAACCACTGCCAAGTTCCCTCTGAGCTGTTGCTGCTTTGGAAGCCTTGCAGTTGTATCTACAGAACCAGAACTGACCTCGTTCCATTGCACAGGCATGTTGTTCTTGTTCATGCCTTGCGTATTGGCCATTTCCTCCGGATGTGAGCATATAGGCTCTACATGGCTGCCATTGTTGCTTACCATGCTAATTCGCCGTTGCCCATAGAACTGTTGCTGTTGAGAGGTCATATTACCATGGAAGTCTAGTGCATGACCACCATTGACAGAAATCCCTGGGTCCTGATTTGAGCTACCATTCTGGGATCTGAGGTACTGTACCATGTCATCTGGAAGCACCAAATCATCCTCTTGCTGATCACCTCCATCACTGGCCATATTCTCCATTAAAACGTTCTCTGAAATACTAGGAGGCCTTTGACTGAAGGGATGACGGTGCAAGCTGCTATCAGAACAAGTGTTGCTCTGCAAGTTGAAAGCACGTCGATCTAATGCAGGTAGACGAGATGAGTTCATGTTGCTGATGCTGTTGAATCGCTGAACCCTTGGCAAGGAGAGTGGGTCAAGAGTCGTACGACGAACAGGATCACTTGCTCGTCGCAGAAGATTAGCCTGAACTTCATGAGGCATCATGCCAGGGGCACTGTAGCCAGTGTCACTGCAGCGTCTAGAGTTGACTACACCTTGGGAATGGTGCAAATGTGTTGAAATGTCTTGCGAGTCATTGTACAGGGCCATTCTAGTTCTAAGACTCATGCGATCCATGTTGGGTAGAGGTGTCGGTGGCGCACCACCTGTTGCTGCAGCGTATTTCGCTTTGAGATGGTAGTGTTGTGCCGGCGTGAGATTTAGTAAACTTGCACCACCACAGTGGCTAGCTTCACTGGAGCGCCGTGACATATCTGTGGAGATGGGGTCATATGAATCTGCTGAGCTGACGTTGTTGTTACGGACTCCAAATTGAGAAGCCTCGCTAGAGCGACGACTGGAGTAGCAGGGTGAAATACCAGAGGACCGACGACTTAGTGTGTATGCTGAGCTCATTGTGCTGGTGGAGCTGTCTCTGCGCTCAATCAGCTGATTTAGCATTGTCATTTCATACGAAGACAAATCTCCTGAACGTTGGGTTGGAGGTCCAGGCATCTGAGTGCCCATATTTGAAGTCTCCAGCAATGAGTCTAAAAAACAACAGAGTAATGAGAGTAATGTTACTTTCTCACAATGCAAATGTGAGAAATGTGAGGAATGCAAACATGGAACCCAATTTTCAAAGAAATAAATCACCCATTGTTTGGCAGCAGTACTCACCAATAGAAGGTATTGGAGGCAGCTTGGTATTTCGAATTTGAGGTGAAGCATTCGCCCAGGAGCAAGAGTCTCTTACAGTTTTTAGTTTTTCCTTCTTGATGTGCTCAAAATGTAGTAGTCCTCCCCTGTTTTTACGCAGCTGAAGACCTACTCCTGCAGAAGTACCCGGAGAACCGGTAGAATCTACTACAGGAGTGTCATCTAAAGCACTCAGGTCCCCCAAACTGCCTCCACTGTGCATGGCCATCTCTACTCCACTGTCATTGTTGGTTGCACTGCCAAGTGGCGATGGCTCACTGCTACATGATGACTGACCACCAGGGCTGGACTGATACATCTACAGAGGAACAGTAGTGAGCAATAGTCAGTTCCACTGAGATTTTATAACAGAATCAGTAACCTTCGTGACATTAAATGGTTAGTTCACACAAAACTGAACATTTTGTCATTAATTACTCACCATCATGTAGTTCATGCCATTACCATTGTCTAAGTCCAGAAAGGTAGCAAATACATTGTTAAAATAGTCCAAGTGACTACAGTGGATCATCCTTAGTGCTATGAAATTACAAGAATAGCTTTTGTGGGAAACCCCCTTCCAAAATAACAACTTATTCAACAATTTCTTCTCTTCCATGTCAGTCTCTGATGCTGTTCACATCAGCACAACACACACATAGCCAATACTGAGCTGGCTTTCTGATGTAGAACCCGGAAGTGTTTATAATGTGAACAGTGTCGGAGACCGACACGGAAGAGAAGAATTTGTTGAATAAAGTCTTCATTTTTTCATCAAAAATTATGGGTTTGGGACGACACAAGGGTGAGTAATTAATAAGAGAAATTTCATTTTTGGGTGAAAAAATTCTTTATGAAAAAGTGGTCATGTGAAACATGTGAAACCATTTTGAAACAAAACTAATACAGTAATGTATTTGTATTAGCAGAAAGATTAGTTCTTAACTTCAAACTTGTATGACAGCCAATACCTTTGTGCTCCTCTTCGTGAAATGTACAGCTTACTTGCTTAAACATGCTTAAATATTTCTAAATATTATTTTCTTTAAAATTGTTCTACTGATAGTCTGCAATAAACCGAATGGATTTTCGTATAGATCTACAGAAAATGAGCCTTTAACACCAAAAGCATGATATGACAGACAAAAGTGTGACAGACAAAAGTGTGACAGACAAAAGTGTGAAAGACAAAAGTGTTGACCTCTGAATCAGGGGCCGAGATGCATAATCATTAATATAATGTTAACATCAAATCACTGTTTGTTTAGTTTCGGTTACAAAGATTTTCACAGCATTAATCCAAACATTACTGAAGTGTTTTTTTTAAAGTATCGATTTTGCCATGCATTAAAAAGACATTGCTGCAGTGCTCACCTTAGTACAGTCTGTCCATTATTTTCAAAGAGAAGCAAGTTAGTTAAGAAGAAAGGACAGGGTTAGTATATTAGTTGAGGAAATGGTTAGTACATTAGTTTGAATTCTGCATTAAGAGCATTTCACACAGTACATGATAAACAGCAAGCTCTACATGTTGTATCTTTGCATGAGATGATTACTGTAAATACTGCATATCTTACATGCAAAATGCAAATATTAAAGTCAACAAAAATAAGTAGTTATGGCATTTATTCCTCCATAAAATAGATTAGACACCATCTTAAATCTTAAATAGCAGCAGCGTAAAAACGGGCATTGTTTTCTCTTCCGTGTTGTTCTTTGACCAGAACTAAATAATTAATTGATTGTAGTGGTTGTGACCTCAGATTGTTCAATAACATACCAAAGTAATGAATCTTGGGCTGCCTCTCTCCCATTGGAAAATAATCTGGAAACTTGTGGTTACCGTGCACCGTGTAAAGCTGCTATTAGTCAAAAACTTTGACAGAACCTCTCATCAGTGATGTAATCATTTGTGAAGCACGAAACAGACTATTCTTACCACTGTGTTTTCAGTCTTGATAGACTTTACGTGTTGGCAATCCTCCACTCCGCGGGTGGTGCTGTTGGCCTCCCCTAACCCGTCTGTTCTTCCCCTTGCATGCTTTGTGTGGGCCTCATTTTCTCCATTCCCTTTAGGGGGATGAGGTTTAGGTGGTGCATCCCCACGCTGCTTCTTAGTGACATGTGCTTCTGGACCGTGAACGGTCTTCACATGTTTCCTGAGAGAACTGGGATCTGTATAACGTTTTGTGCAACCTGGGATCTTACACACATATGGTTTCTGCAAAGGAGTGACAGATAGCTTTCAGAGAGCAATCAAATCTGACTTAAATCAAATCTCTTGGTCTCTATGAGATGGGAAACAAAATGCACATAATGAAACAGATGTTGAACGCTCAAACCTCATTTGAGTGTGTGCGGTTCTGGTGCTTGGCTCGGTCTGAAGCATTGGAAAACGCCTTGTTGCAACCCTCATGCTCGCATACATAAGGTTTCTCCCCTGTGTGGGATCTCAAGTGAGTTTTGAGGTTTTCCAGGCGAGAGTAAGCTTTTGAGCAACCTTCAAACTAGAAAGAGAGAGTGAGAGAAAGAGAAAAGCAAGCCATTACATCAGCATTACGTCTCATAAAACCTGTCAAGAATACGTCAGGGTTATATTTCACCCCCCAAAATCAAAATTAAATTAAGAAATTATAGTTTGCTTAAAAGACAATAACATTGAGTCTATTGGACGACAAAGTATATTTTCAATACTCATCACCATAATGAACAATACAGGGAGTGCAGAATTATTAGGCAAATGAGTATTTTGACCACATCATCCTCGTTATGCATGTTGTCTTACTCCAAGCTGTATAGGCTGGAAAGCCTACTACCAATTAAGCATATTAGGTGATGTGCATCTCTGTAATGAGAAGGGGTGTGGTCTAATGACATCAACACCCTATATCAGGTGTGCATAATTATTAGGCAACTTCCTTTCCTTTGGCAAAATGGGTCAAAAGAAGGACTTGACAGGCTCAGAAAAGTCAAAAATAGTGAGATATATTACAGAGGGATGCAGCAGTCTTAAAATAGCCAAGCTTCTGAAGCGTGATCATCGAACAATCAAGCGTTGCATTCAAAATAGTCAACAGGGTCGCAAGAAGCGTGCGGAAAAACCAAGGCGCAAAATAACTGCCCGTGAACTGAGAAAAGTCAAGCGTGCAGCTGCCAAGATGCCACTTGCCACCAGTTTGGCCATATTTCAGAGCTGCAACATCACTGGAGTGCCCAAAAGCACAAGGTGTGCAATACTCAGAGACATGGCCAAGGTAAGAAAGGCAGAAAGTCGACCACCACTGAACAAGACACACAAGCTGAAACGTCAAGACTGGGCCAAGAAATATCTCAAGACTGATTTTTCTAAGGTTTTATGGACTGATGAAATGAGAGTGAGTCTTGATGGGCCCGTGGCTGGATTGGTAAAGGGCAGAGAGCTCCAGTCCGACTCAGACGCCAGCAAGGTGGAGGTGGAGTACTGGTTTGGGCTGGTATCATCAAAGATGAGCTTGTGGGGCCTTTTCGGGTTGAGGATGGAGTCAAGCTCAACTCCCAGTCCTACTGCCAGTTTCTGGAAGACACCTTCTTCAAGCAGTGGTACAGGAAGAAGTCTGCATCCTTCAAGAAAAACATGATTTTCATGCAGGACAATGCTCCATCACACGCGTCCAAGTACTCCACAACGTGGCTGGCAAAAAAGGGTATAAAAGAAGAAAATCTAATGATATGGCCTCCTTGTTCACCTGATCTGAACCCCATTGAGAACCTGTGGTCCATCATCAAATGTGCGATTTACAAGGAGGGAAAACAGTACACCTCTCTGAACAGTGTCTGGGAGGCTGTGGTTGCTGCTGCACGCAATGTTGATGGTGAACAGATCAAAACACTGACAGAATCCATGGATGGCAGGCTTTTGAGTGTCCTTGCAAAGAAAGGTTGCTATATTGGTCACTGATTTGTTTTTGTTTGGTTTTTGAATGTCAGAAATGTATATTTGTGAATGTTTAGATGTTATATTGGTTTCACTGGTAAAAATAAATAATTGAAATGGGTATAAATTTGTTTTTTGTTAAGTTGCCTAATAATTATGCACAGTAATAGTCACCTGCACACACAGATATCCCCCTAAAATAGCTAAAACTAAAAACTACTTAAAATATTGATACAAAAATATTCAGCTTTGATATTAATGAGTTTTTTTTGTGTTCAGTGAGAACATGGTTGTTGTTCAATAATAAAATTAATCCTCAAAAATACAACTTGCCTAATAATTCTGCACTCCCTGTAAATTGTTAAAATGCAACCAGGATAAGTTTTAAAGACATTCCCTCTCTAATTGTGATAGTTTTTGCTTGTGCAGACCATGTCATCATCAGTTGTTATGATTAATCTACTAATACACACACACAAAATGACGATGGGGGAAACCTCAGTAAAAGGTAATAAAGACCCATAGCACCTTCCTCTCCACAGACTTTAATTATGTCTCCATCCTGTCAATCAACACACTCCATAGTTAACTTTTTAATAGGATCACAAGCCACTAATATTGTCTGGAAATGCAATCAGCGTGCCTTCATGATATTTTAAGAAAATAAATGTATCCAAGATAAAAATGTGTCCTGTTTAAAATCAGATGTTCTGCTGAAATAAGAAACAAGCCTATTTCTGTAAACCAATAATTTGCTCTACTTGTGCATCTAGAAATAGATGTGTGCATTCTTGAAATTAAAGATAAAGGAGGTATATAACTATAAGTGAGTTTGCAACTATGTGTCAGCTAAGTGTCATTACTTTGCAACTACATGTCAACTAACTCTCTTTAGAGTATTAATAGACTGTTAGGTTAGGATTAGGGTTAAGGTTAGTAGAACAAGTTTACATGTACTTTCAAAGTTACTTATAGTCAGTATAATGTCTTTGGGGGGATTATACAAAAATGTTAACAGATACAGTACTAAGCAGACAGCCATTTACATGTAGTTGCAAATTTACTTAAAGTTAGTAGAAAGTCTAAAGTGGACAATCAAATTAAGTGTTAATTAATGAAGGCACAATGAGCAGTGGTGCACCACTTACTGTGCACTTATGGGGCTTCTCCCCAGTGTGTCGACGCATGTGAACCACAAGCATGTACTGGGCCTTAAAAGGCTTCTGTTCTCGCGAGCACTCCTCCCATCGACACACAAACTCCTTCTTCTCTCCATGGATGTGGTCATTATTGATATGCTGCAGGTAAAGAAAAGTGACAACATGAATGTCAAAAACAACCTTAATTCCCTAAATCTGTAATGAACGGCCAGTGTTTAGCAGGGCAAAGGATACGACAATGGTAATATGTTTGGTCTAGGCGGAATAGAATAGACTGCTGGTGGTTATTGCTGTAGAGCAAGTACGGGACTTACTGCTGCCAATACATACATGACACACGACTGTAAGTAAGACATGCTGCTGTTATATAATACAGCATACACAAATTATCATAGCATATCTAGACATGTGCAGCTGGGGAAGGTGGAGGGTTTCTTAAGTGTAGTGCAAACAGCTGTAGCAGACTTTGAAAAAACGTGAAAGTTTTGGTAAGATTATAATTTTATTTTGAGTAACGGCCAGTATCAAATATAATATAATATATGCGCGCACACACACGTGCAACATTTTTGGAAAGTATGTTCACCAAGGCTGCAGTTATTGGATCACAATTTAAAATAATATTAATATATTTGAAAATCTAATATGCTGATTTGGTGCTCAATACATATTTCTTATTACTTTCAGATTTGTGAAAATTAAGGTAAGGGTTAGGATAATAAATTCTAAAGAGCAGATTTAAAGTTACAGATTCTGTAACATTAGAAATGTCTTTACTGACATTTAAATGAATAAATGAAATCCTTTAAATGTGTCTATGGTGAATAGCATTTATATTTTCTTTCATTCTGACCACAAAACTTTTGAAAGGCTTCACACATATAATATTATTAAATAAGTAATTATATTCTGTGTAACTTGAACAGTACTTGCTTTGTATTTTTCTAACAGCACCTAAACATGAATGAAGTTCTTCATGGAAGGATTGCATGAAATAAAATCAAACCATGCCATTATTATGTTTCTTGAGGTATGTAATTTAGATTGCAAGCCGAGAGCACAGACTTTAGCCTCAGGACTAAAAAGGGTAGGAAGGAAGTCCAGGCTCCTAGTTTTGCTTTGGTCTCTAAACTTTCCTTTGTTTCCACTTCTTATTCCTCTTCTTTCTCTTCTCTGGCTGTAATTATACCTTACACTTAGTCTCGCTTCTCAAAATCATTTTATCGTATTTCTTAGAAATCCACATATTGATGACAGCAATCTTATAATCCCCGACAACAATTCATTTGCAACTACCTAAGACCATATATTTGTTTGGCATTTTAGTCTAGTGTGGGTTTTAGAAAATTAAACACTAGGTTCAAGCTTAGACTGGTTTGGGCTTGTTCTGGAATTGGAGAATGGCAGGAACTCAACTCCACTGATCCAAAAACCCAGAGGACTCTAAAGCTCCAGGTCCAGGTCTCAAGAGGAACTAGACTTGGTTGAGTGTTTTCCTACCAGATTAGTGAGTCTGACTCTGGGCCCAAGTGCATCTGTCACATCATGGCTTTCAGATTGTTAATAACGCCCAGCAGAGAGGCTGAGGTGTCAGAGGTGGAAAGGGCCACTCCAGAGCTGCTGGCATGATGACGGATTTACTATATGGCCTCAGGGAAGTTAAAAGGTCAGAGGGTGCACAGAGACAGGAGTCATACATACGAGAGTATATGTGGGTAAGTAAATGCGGGTATTCCACGGGTATCAACATGCCCATTAACCTTACATGTGTCAGTGACAGGAAAGGATCGGTTACAACTGGATAAAGCTGTCGATGAGAAACTTGCCAATATTTGCAGTTTCTAATTATTTACAGTTGTTTCTGCTTTTAACAAGGCGAATATTTGCAATTTGTGTTGTTTCGGTTTGGTCATAATGATCATTTCAAGAAAATAACTCGAAACTTAGTAAGCTGTCTAGCTAAACAGAATTTTAAGCCATCATACGCCCTAAAACAAAGGATCATTTTAAAATTGAAATGCTTTATAAGATTATTCTTCTATTACAGATGCAATAAATGGATCAACAGTGATAGTAAAGACATTTACAATGTAACAATTTTTTAAAATGTGAATGAAATGCTATTCTTTTGACTTTTTCTTTAATCAAATATTCCTTTAAAAAAATGCCCTGACACCAACACAGATCTTCTAGAAATTTCAAAACATTTTGAGCAGCGAATCAGAATATTAGAATGACTTCTGAAGGATATTGTGACACTGAAGACTGGAGAAACGATGCTGAAAATTCAGCTTTGCCATCACAGGAGTAAATTACAATAAATTACATAAGGCATTTAAGATGCTGCCTATGAAATGTAGGCAGTAGACAGCAAAGGCAACTCACTAGGTTTTGAAAAAGAGCCCTTGTGCAGTAGAAGTTAATAGTGCTTAGACAACAACAACAAACAAAAAAACTTTCAAAATCAAAGAACCACCAAATAGTAAAGTTTAATAGAACAGCGTGACTAACATGAACTAGCTGGTCCTGGGTATCATACTCTTTAGAACATCCTTCCCAGTGGCAGTTGGTCTCATACACGGCTTCAGGTTCTTGCTTGCATTCATCTTTATCAAGTTCCTCTCGTAACTCCATGTGATCCTGTTGAAGAAACAACACTGGTAAACTTTATTTGTATACTTTATTTTATGAAGTCTATCATACATGCCAGTCAAGAGAAAAATGTTATTGCTCAGTGTTTGCTTTTTAACTTGTATCCTTGCTATATTGTAAGAGCATAGAGCTATAAAACTGATATGGATAGTGTAGCTTCCATTATTTGGTCTTGGAAGAATTTGATGGGAACGCTTTGAGCTCATATTGGATCTCTGACTGATTCCAGACTGTGCTATCATGGAAAATCCAAGCAAAGTTTGAGATATACTGGTCTTATATTCAGTGAGATGAGACATTAAAGAGACCTCATTAGTGTTTGTATACTTCTTAAGGGAACTGATCCTGGTCTTGAGTTATTGAGAATCAAATGGGAACTAATGTTGGTGGTCACGCCGAATTCCAACACAATATTGCAACCTTCATTTCTCTTAAGCTTTGGGAATGTTATGAATGCTTTTGAGCTTCAATGAAGTTTAAAGTTAAATGGTTCAAAACCGCTCTAATGTGGTGAGAGAACGGAATGCTTCACGGCCACATCTAATATCACCTCCCACATGCTAATTTGTGTGATATCTAGTCAAAAGTCAAGGGTATGCTTACCAGCGAGCGCTATGTTGTTAAGTGCACTAAAGCAACAACTGATAATGATTCCTTTGAAACTATGGTTTCGTTTGGTTTCTTTCATTCCAAGTGTTGAAACCTCAAACGTGAAAGAGGTCCATGCTGACTACAGCATGTTTATATCCGTCCCACTATTGTGTGCTCATCAATTCACATCTGCCCTGATCACACTCCACACCTCTCCTCATGTATCTTACCAACACACTGTCAAAGCATTGGAAATGAGCCGAGAATTCGTCAAAAGAGAGAGAGAGATACGGAAGAGACTTAAAAGAGGAAAAAAGACATGAACAGATAGATAAGTATAAAATGGTCTGAGCTATTGTTGTGAAGTGCATCGATAAGATTATAAAAACAAGATGATTTGTTCATGGATGAATGATTCCTAATGAATGCGCCATGGAGATTTTCAATAAACAACCGGTTAAATTTAGGGTCTGTTACACAAAGCACTTTTTTTTGGCTCCAAATAACATGGAGTATAGAGCCAAAAAATAAAAAAACAAGTAAATATTTCATATGGACAATTCAATGAAACTTTACGTTTCTTTTGAGTTCTTTTCAAGGCTTGAAAAACCTTTAGATGACCTAAAGTGAAATTGAACATCATTCCACAAACCTGAGAGCCAGGTGAGATGGGGTGGGGTCCATCTGCTTCATTCTTCACCTTTGACCTCTTGAAGATCATCGGGTTGACGGTGCTGCTGACAGCAGGATCTCCACCAGCGTTCTGCAAGAGAGCAAGGAAAGAGTCATTGGAGACACCATGTCGACCGTTTGGCTGCTGGCATGAGTGGTGATTTCACGCCTACAAAGGCACCATGCTCCAGATGCCATATTTCACAAAGCAACTTGCCGCAGAGACTAAACAGTTTAGACTGCACTATGAGCATCTGTCAGATGGAAATATGAAAAGGAAGAAATTATTACACCCAGAGAGCGACTACAGACTTTGATCCTCAGATGGATTCATAATTCAACAGACAGTCTCTCTGAACACGCAGGCTCTCCGTTGAAGTGGGGGTGCCTTTCCTTCCAACCACTACAGTGTGGCAGAGGCCCATGTTTTCTATTAACTCAATAACCCTGACATGGTTTGCTCAAAAGTGAGGGAAATGTGTTTCTCATAACTATAGTGTGTGCATGTGTTTTGGGAGATCCGCAATAAAGCTGGTGAGTGTCTGGACAGAGTGAAAACAGGTAAGAGGAAGTTTATATTTTGGATGGCCACAGTGTTTACATGAGAGTGGCAGCAGCTCTTGGATCTGTGGTCGATAGAAGCTGATGAATTAAAAAATAGATTTAGACCATTAAAAGATCAGTTGAGATTAGCATGAACTTTACAGTTTGTTTATGTTGGTTAGTGCTGGTGGACTCACTATAGCTATGCTATTCACTTTTTCCATTATTAAATGCTTATAGTTAATCTTTAGCAATTCAATCTTAGATATCAAAATGAATATACAGTAATAGCTCGGTTTACGAGTTTAATTCGTTCCAAGAGCTAGCTCATAACTCAATTCTCGTACACCAAAACAATTTTCCTCATAAGAGTGCAATAAAAATCACTCGATTCGTTCCACATGATCATAAATGCCCATTTTAAATATTTTTTTGGTTTTACCCTATTAATTACAGTTAAAATTGTAACCATTAAGATCTCATATAAATACTAATTAATAATTGACAATTAAACTCTAAAAATACTTGACAATTTACTGTAACGCGTACTTTACCTTAGAGTAGCGTCGCTGCTGGCGTGAAGGAGACGAGAGGAGGGTTTACTGCTTAGAGGGAGAATTTTGTACCTTTCTTACTCATCTTGAGGTCATATTCTATATGCTGAACTGTATGTATATATTTCACTACATGAACAATAGCGATCACAATTAATGTTAACAACACGAGGTAAAACCGCTGTAAATCACTTATAAAAGTATCACTGTGGTGAATGATGCAACCAAACCGAGCGACGCTGAGAGAATGAACGAGTGAAGGGGTGACAGGCTTTGTGAGAGGCTGTCATTAGGATATTTCCAGTAAAAATGCACGTGAAGATGCTGAGCGTTAGGACCTTTCCACACAAAAATGCGTGTGGGCGGGGGAAACATTTTTGCACTCCAATACAATGCTCGTACACCGATTTGCTTGTATACAAAGTCACTCGTAAACCAAGGTATTACTGTACATTTTTTCATGCATTACATTATTCACTTGTAGCATTTGATGATTATTTTTGTTGTTAATGTTTTACTTTAACTTTTTTATAGAATTTCAACACCTGCAATTATTGATTACTGGCCATAACAGGAACAATTATTGGCATATCTGTTTTTGGAAACAATTATTTATTGGTGCACATTTAAATATTATACACTTTTGTACAAAAGTTTGGAGTCTTTTTAAGATTTTTAAAATGTTGCAAAAGCCTTTATTGATGAAAAATACAGTAAAAAAATGAAATATTACAATTTAAATGTATTTAATATTAAATATTTTAAAATGCAATTAAATTCCTGTGATGACAAAACAGAAAATATTAAATTTCTTTCAAAAAACAAACAACAAAGTAAACGTACTGACCCCAAACTTCTGAACAGTAGTGCATATTATAAGCATGACATTTCCAGGTTTCTCAAAACCTTTGGAACCCTGAGAACATGCATGAAAACCTCTGGAAAATCACCTGGCTGGACTCTGTGTTGGTGTCGGTGCTGTTGTTGTTGGTGAGCGCAGAAGCTGCTACCAGAGTTTGTTGCCTGGCACTGAGGGAAGGAGATGGCTGTAGCAGAGGGGGAGTGTGTCCAAATGCATTCAGACCTCTCTGTTGGGATAACAGCTGGTGATATGCAACTGGTGTGATAGGATGTGGGAATGTGAAGGACGGACTGAAACGTGAGAGAAAGCGAATAGTCACATTTCGTGTTAGTTCAATAGGCAACCTGCAAAAACATTTACAAGGAAAAATCAACACAGATGGGAGAATGGACATTCCTGTACCTGATGGCCCCAACGGAGAGATGGCCGTAAGAGCTGCTCGCAGCCGAGCTGGAGCGGGAGTTATTGATGTAGGCCACCAGAGAGTTGGGCGAGGTGCGGATCATGGTCTGTAGGTCGATGCTGGCATCCGAGACAGGAGAGATGGACAGCGCTCGCTTCCTGCTCACCCTCGGCGTCAGTCTGGGACTGGGGAAACGGGACACTGGAGAGAAAAGACACTTTTTTCACTCTCACCTCTCTTTATCTCCAGAGTCACTCCTATGTTGGCTTGCATACAACTCACTATGAATAATTTATCAACCTAATCATACCAATCTCACCCAATGAGTTGTTCTGCAGAATGCCAAACAGATGCTATTTAACAGCATTGATCAGAAAGTAAAATCAGGCAAATGAGGTTTGGAATGCTGAGCAGTCTACATTTTACTTAGAGACTCTTTAGGAATGTCTTTCTATCGATAATTATCTCCAAGATAAATATGTATACATTTTCTGAATGTTATACATTTTCAATTTGTTTTTAGCAAAGATAGATTTGTTTACAATTCTGTTCAAAAGTTTGGGGTTGGTAAGTTTTTTTTATTTATTTTTTTATAATTTTGACTAAATTATAAAATAGTACTATTGTGAAGTATCATTACAATAAAAAGAACTTTATTCCAGTGATAGCAAAGCAAAATAGTCATTATCCCAGTCACATGATCCTTTAGAAATCATTCTGATTTGGTGCTCAAGAAACATTTCTTAGTATTATTAAATGTTATGATAGATTTCTTTTAAGGATTCTTTGATGAAAAACGAACAGCACTTAGAGTATTTGAAACAAATCTTGTGAAATTTTAAATATTCTCTACTGTGTTTTAGTCAATTTTGATCAATTTCATGCACCCTTACTGAATAAAAGTATTAATTTATTTTCTTTAAAAAAAAAATCTTTCTTACTTTTGAATGAGTGCAACACTCAATGCAGACGTTTATATTTACAATTTATTGAAACTAAACCTCAAATGTTGATATGTCAACCATGTCCACATTCACACTTGATAATTATAAGGGCGAAAAAGAGGGTGGAAAATGATGAAATTACCCTTCCAAAAAATTTAAAATCTGTATAATTTTACTTTCCATTTGCATTCCAATTGCTGAGTGAGTGTTGACTCATGGGCCATGTTTCTATGTGCATGTGCCATGTGCTCTGAACTGTAGTAAACAGGTGCTGTGCATTAAAGCCCAAGTGTAAGAGGACAGAGAACAGCAGTCGGGCAAGGAGGCTTTTTTTGCCCTCCAGGGGGGCATCAGCAAAGGTGCTACAACAGGAAACATGTAATGGGTCCATTAAACTACACACAAACACGAGCACCTCACAAAAAACACTCAACTGACATTTCAAACAGACGCCTGTCAAACTCTCACAAATCCACAGCCTCCAACTGGTTAATTATTCCCCTGCCATTCTTTAAGCAAGTTTTGATGTGCATTGCAAACAGCAAGTATTATAGGTTGTTAAGCTAAATATAAAGTAATTAAATTGTGACATTTGATCCCTTAGTACTTCATTTAAAGGTAAAGTGTGTCATTCTGCACCAGTACATCAAACGGAAATACAAAAATGTGAAAAACACCATGTTACCATACTAAATTTACTATTGTCCAGTAAGGAAATGTTATGCATGTATGACGTATCCAAAAGACCTACTACATAACTGTGTACAATAGACAGTAAGCAATAGATTACTTTGTGGAATATTGTATCCCATAATGAAATGCAGGATGAGCCAGGATCTCAAACAATTCTCTCAATAATTAACCTTCAAATGCTTAGGCCTTGCTTATCGACGTCTAAGCAAATTAATAGAGGATAAAGTATTTTAATAACCAAGTAAAATTACACACATCACCTCTGACCTCTCAAAAGGCCATGGATAAATTAAACAAGTAGGGCTGCTTGATTATGGCAAAATCATAATCACAAATATTTTTGGTAAATATTAAAATCACAATTATTGGTGGAAGATATGATCAATTTCTTATATCACGATACAAGCCATTTTAAATATTAGTGAAATTTCACAATTATCAATATTTGGATAAAAAACTAATACTAGGTTAACTAATGTGAGAAAAGGGTCCTCAAAAATAATTACATAAGAAAAGCAAGTAAACCGTCTGCAATACAATAAAACAAAGAGACTAATTATAAACCAAATGGATAAATACAACAGAATGAAAATAAAAATTAAATAAACAGTTTTAAGTTTTCCAGGAAGACATACAATGCTAGACAAAAAATGCACAAAAAAAAGCCTACAACAAAAAATGTAATAATCAAATGTAATACAACACTGAATAGTCTTACTGTATCAACTGGGAATGATTTTCCTTTGTCATTTGTGGTTCATCATTAATGCCAGGTATATTAGGCTGCTGTCACTTTAAGAGCTTATGCACGAATCCAATATACTGTCGCATGCATTCTCTTTCTCAACTGTGCACTTTTATTTCAGACAAAACCCTCTGTGCTTGTGAATACTCTTCAAAAAACAAGACATTCTGGCATTTTTGTGTGTATGGGTTTATCATGTGTATCCAAAGTCCATTTGTTGATCTGTGTTTGGACTCTCGCAAAAGCAAAAAGTCGAGAACAGGGTCTCTTTTGAGGCTTAATATGCTTTTAATATTGCTGTTTAATAAGAAACATGTCCCGCAGTTTAGCAACAGTATACTACATTTAATTGCCCAGTTAAGTTTGGGTTAAGGGAGAAATAAAAGCGCAATGCTGTGAAGGAAGGGAAGGTGTGCTGGACAGAATGCAGTAAAAAAAAATCATTTTACCTTGATTACATTGTTTTCATAATTGTTGGAAGCGATTATGAATATATATAAAAGCCATCTTGGCAAAAGTAAATATTAAATATGTCATTTAATTTATTGTTTTTGAAATTGGGAGGTTGCCTTTCGTTGGAGAGGAGCAACACTAGTTTGAGAGTCCGGGGGAAAACGGTGAACCAAAGTGGGGCAAAACAAGAAACGTAAAAAAAAATGTCCCACGATTGAATTATAAAAAAAAACAAAAACAAAAAACAACTACAAATATACCTAAAACTAATAGATTCGGTCTAAGAACACCTACAGTTTTCTGTGTGACTGCCACGTTGATGGGACGCCGTGTGGCCGCACTTTGCAGGCTGCTGCCCACAGAGTGAAGGGAACAGCAGGGGGTAGCAGCGTCTGGCCTGCCCTCAGCTGCCTAGTCCCACACACTCTACAATGGTCTGTTTTATAGGCAGTGTCTCTAATTTAGGGGTGCACAGGTTCCTGGGAGAACGCTAAACCAGATGTGCAGTGCTGTGAGTCGGTGGTGGCAGAGGCTGGCTCAGGCAGTTCTGTCGACCCTGTGGGATGGGGAATGCTGGATAGGAGGAGGTGCTTCTAATTGTGGATCTGGCCTGATATATGGCTTTGTAATTACAGGAGCTCTCTACATGCTTACAAAAGAAGCAATTATATTAGGCATCTGCTCTGATGTTTTTATTGGGATGCCAGAAAGTGTATTTGGAAGGTGTTATTCCCATGTTCCTTCTCTGCTTTAATTTCCTTTCGGGGATCAATGAAAATATATCTTGCAAATTGCACTTAAACAAAAATCACCTAATTGTACAATCATAAATTCTGTTTCTATTTTAGTTTCAAAATTTAATTAATTCCTGTGATGGCAAAGTTGAACTTTTAGCTGTCATTACTCAGAACTCAAGAAACATTTGTTATGAATGTTTATTATTATTATCAATGTTGAAAACAGTTGCGTTGTGTCATATTTTTGTCGAAACTGTGATAAATATACAATACATCTTTTCAGAACACACACAAAAAAATACTTTTGACCCTTATCTTATATTACAATAAAAAACTAAAAACGAAGTAATTGCTGCAAAACGTGTGTGTTTTGTATTAGTGTCTGTTGTGCAGGCATATGTAAATATGAGTATATTGGACCGAGCTGCAAGTGGTGACAAGATTCCCTTCCTATACATCCAAAAACCTCCGTTCCCAATCACCAGAGTCCTGCTTGTAGCCGGACAGCAGACGTTTACTTTGGCAGTAGCTATTATCACGGGACCTTAAACTGTTCCCCCCTGGCTATGCCATACAAATGAGTTCAGCACTTGTTTCCCTCCTCTTTCCATTCATAATCTTTAAGCATTCTTGTGTAAGCAACTCAATTAGAGGCTGCAAACCCCTTCACTTCAACGTAGAGTGGAGAAGCAGAGCTGAATTGAGCCGTCGGTAAAACAGAGGTCTGTTCAACCTATTATCCTGCTGTTTTGGGCATCAGGCAGAGTCTGGCTGTGAGCCGAAGGCTGCGGTGATTTATTTATTCACATTCATCCATCCAGAGGGCGTAAGGCCAGCATTTCCCATCTCACCCATTGAGAAGCATTGAGTGAGACTACTCATAACATTGCATGCGCAATAGATTCACTGAAAGTACACAAAAAGGGCCTAAGGAACGTGGCCATTGAGTAAAAACCCGTCTGGGTGTGATGGGGAAATGCGGCTGTGTTGTTTTTAGTGGCGACTATGCTTTCTATCGGCGTGCCGCCCTGTCAGACGCACACCATAATTA